>JAJONR010004753.1:0-35099 GCA_029582245.1 Solanum etuberosum | reverse complement strand
TGAAGTGCTGCACAAAAAGGAAGTAGTCTTCCTAGCAACTCAAAAAGGAAGTCAATGTGCAAACCACTCAAGGCCAGGTGGTAGCCAAGGATGGAATGGAGGAGGGAAAGAGAATAGGTACGTCCCCCCTCATGAGCACCACAAGCCTAAGGATAATGAGGGTGGTCAGATAGAAGATATACTCTTGCGTATTCTCGACAAAGTTAAAGGGTATGACAAAGTGTTGAAAGAGATAAAAGAGAATGTCTCAACCCTCAACCGGATGGTGACAGCTCATTTCACCTCAATTACGAAGTTGGAAATCCAAATGGGTCAGATGTTGTCCCATCTCAACCCAAGACACAAAGAGGGGTTGCCTAGTGATACTATGGCAAACCCCAAGAATTGAGCTTGAATGGGTATTTGCGTCGTGCCACGACGTTAACTAAGGCGCTTCTTGGAAGGCAACCCAAGTTTTTAAGGCTTTTTGTTTTACTTTGGAATAACGGGTGTTGATTGTGCAGGTCGAAATGTGGAATGTGTTTGAAAAATGCAGGTTGGCGAGCCAAGAGTCCAGTCGGTGACTCACCGAAGAGGTCGGCGAGCCCGACTTGGACCGCCGTTGGACTCAAGAAAATATCAAGTTGGAGTCTGTAAAACTCGGCGGGCCCATAGATAAGTTGGCGAGCCCAATTTTTTCCGCCGTTTGGACCCCCAAATTAACTGGAGGTCCTGTAAAACTTGGTGATGTAAGTCACCACTCGGTGTGTCGCCGAGTGGTTCGGCGAGGATGACTAATATCGCCGATGGGCCGCGAACTGAAAGGTTTTAAAAGGCCAAAGGTTTAAAATTTCAAACTCTTTCACATTCCCTCACTTTTAGCCTCGTATAATCACCCCGCACTCTAGATTTTCAATATTTTTCCTAGTTTTACCGCTTTTGCTCTTTGATCTCGTGCTCGGAGTTGGAATATATTGCCGCCTAGCTTTACAAATTCGTGTTGGTTTTTCGAACCCCGAACTCTTAAATTGCGGTTGAACTCAAATGCATATTTTAAAATATTGATTGATGCTGTTCTGAAATAGAATTTGTGTGCTAGTTTCTTGTTTTAATTTCGAAATGTGCTTAAATTGCCTAAAATGATGATTTCCCAAGTTTTGTTCTTTGAAATTGATCAAAATTTGTTAGGTTGCGGTATTTGGTTGTTGGGTATAGTCGGGTGAAGTCTGAGCAACCCCAATTGTGCTAAATGACGTATTTTGCCCAATGATGGAGCGTTTGACGTCATTCTTAAGGGCAAAAGTCGTCAAATGGCCAATTTTGGCAAACCAGGGAAAGTCTGATTACCCCGGTGGCATGGGTCTAATGGGTCTAAGCTTAATTTCATGAGTGTGTTGTTTGATTTTATTTTCCGGGGCTGCGGGCTTGATTTTGGGAAACGGGGTTGAAATTTGGCATGTTGGGCAATTCGGCGAGCTTGGTCGAGCTCGCCGAACCACTCGGCGATTCGCCAATGTCCCCCTTGATCGCCTTTAATTTCATGATTTGGCTAGACTAGAATCTGTAACTTTCGGTGGGAAGCCTGAGATCGCTGAGTGCACTCGGTGACTCGCCGAAAGTCTCCCTTGATCGCCTTTTTTGCACCCCTAACCCCTAAAACACACTGTAACTTCCGACGGGCTAGTCTGAGCTCGCCGAAAGGCACTGCATATCGCCGACCTGTCATTTTTCTGGAAAATTTTCTAGCCAGTCCTTTCGGCGAGCCTGATCTGGCTGGCCAAAACAACTCAGCGACTCGCCGATCGGTTCAACGAGTCTTTCTACAACCTGTTTTCTGCATTTTTCTTGGATTGTTTCTAAATTTTTCCGATGTGTTTCACAGATATGGCTAGGAACAATTTGGACAATAGTGGAATGTCGCCCCGCAAACGAGCACGGGGCATAATGATTAATGAGGGAGCAGCTGCTCCTTCCAAAAAGGGAAAGAAGGCACCTCCTACGGGAGGCAAGGGCAAGGGCAAAGCGCCCGCAACTGAGATACCGGAGCACAACTTCGACAGTGAGGGGGAGTCTCTTGATTATCAGGTCTCACTCTCTGAGCCTGATAATGACCAGCCTCTACAGTCTCAGCGAGCAGAGATTCGTGCAAGGACTCGCCAATATTCATTTAGGGTCCTAGAGTCTATCCCTCCTGCTGTTGATACAGTGTCGGCTCTGGCGCAGACGGTGGTTCCAGTGCCACCAGTTCAGGGTCCTCATCACCGGCTACTTAACAGGCTAAAAGCTGATGGATTGAGGACCATCCTTGAAGAAAAGAGGTTGTCCACAGACGGTGTAGTGGACAGGTACCCTAATGTGTGAGACACTCTCCGGTTCCACAGGTTTGAGCAGTTCACCAGGCCTCGAGAGAGTGAATGGATTAAGGTGTGGGCTGCTCTTATTTTGCATGCTTGTTGATGTTCGAGAGAAATTACTTGATTCGGGGTAAATTGTTCGAGAGAAAATTTACCTCCCCTATAGCCTAGCCTACTCACTAATATCTAGCTATTTACTAATAGTTGCAATTACCCATATGTCTATATTTCCTATAATCGATCACATCCCAAGAATCCATCTCATTATTGTTAATTCTTATTGTTTGTGACAGCTATTCGCAGTTGATAATCAAAACCAAAACTCCCATTTGACATTCGTGTCACCCCTTAATTTGAATGATGTCCTTATTCGATAATTTTTATTCCTATGACTGATTTGACCGCGTTTATACTTCCCAATTGAATCTGAAACACGTATCTCTCCCTGTGGGATTCGACCCCAACTTATTTGTTGGGTTTTATACTGCTTAACGATCGTTTACACCTAGAATTGGATGAGGTGTGCTTGAGACGTTAATCAAATGTCCACAGACTTAATCTCTTTGAACACAAATGTTCTCGACAACAAAGGATATGTAGGAAGGACTTTTAGAACAAACTATCAAGGAAATAACTATGTAGGTTGTAGTAGCAGTTCAAGAGGCAACTACTGTTCAGGCAGCAGTAACAGTTCAGGAGGAAACTACTATTCAGGAAGTAGTAGTAGTAGAAATGCTATAGTGTATGACTATTGTAAGAGGACAGGACACACTAGGGATAAGTGTTACAAGTTACATAGGTATTCTCAAGGCAACAACAATCAGAATTACAAGTCAGGGAACTACAATGGTGGTCAGAACTTTAGGTAACAACGCTCAAACTTTAAAGGAAAATGAGTGGTGGAAAATGTGCATGGTGCTACAAGTGACATGATGTCTACTCATGGAGAGGAACAACCACAAGGTAACAATCATCCAAGTGTTGGCTTTACTGTCACGCCTCAATTCCCAATAAGACGGACTGGCACCCGATGCCCTAAAGGCCCGAGAGGACCAACATAGCTAATAATATTTTCCCCCCTCTCCCTAGTGTGTCGAATTACTTCATGATATGTTTATTACTCCACTATTGTGTAATTATCCTCTTATTTCATAGTATAGAAATGGTGTTTGCAACAACAAGTCTGGTGAATTCTCCTCTTAGTCAATTGAAGTCACTTGTGTCATTTAAGCTCATAAGAAATCCATTTATGTTACATAGCTCCTTATGTCATTGTCACTGTCTTAAAGTTATTATTCCCATGTCTTCTACTGCCGGTCCGTAGTTCCAAATCTCAAAAATTATTATTACCACCAAAACAACAATCTCAAATATTAAAGAAACTAAGTGAAGCAATCTGTATATTTATGGGTGGAAGCCCAGTGGAAAATGCCTAGCATGGGTCGATCCCAATTGGTATAGAAGGGTGGCAGCTCAGGGGTGAAAGCCTAGCATGGACCGATCCCAATTTCTATAATTATAAGGAAAACATTCGAGGGGTTAATATACCTAGCATGGGTCATCCTCTTCTACCACTGATCAGCTGGTCATTTTTATCACATGTCGTACAAAGATTATAAAGTACAGAAAAGTAAAGAAAAGAATGTAACATACATAATCCCACAAGAGTAAACAAAGGTGGTCTTCTATTCTGATCTATGCACTTATATATTGATACTTGATTTCATTTGAGTCCTTGTTTTACATATGTTATTTCCGTACATATTCAGTACATTCTTTTCATACTGACGTTCCTCGCAGGGGACACTGCATTTCATGTTGCAAGCACCGGTACTCCACTTAGGTACTCAGTTGCTATTGGTGAGGCTCCAGGTTGATTCGGGTCTTACCAAGTCTTTGGCACCCATTTTGTTACTGTATGATAGTTAAGGGTAAGGTGGGGCCTTGTCCCGCCCTAAACTAATGTTTTCTATCTTTTAGAGGCTTTGTAGACTAATGTATATAGTTGAGTTCCGTCTTGTCTCTTAACAAGTTGTGGCCTCAACGACCAAGTCTTGTGTATAAGTTTTGGGTCTACTTGTGTTGGTTCGTATCGATGCATCCTATATGAACTTGTCACAACTTCAAAATTTTCATAGTTATATGCATAGTAAGCAGAGGTTATATGTTGGTTCTCTCGGGACTTTAGGGCATCGGGTGCCAGTCCGTCTTAATGGGAATTGAGGTGTGACAAAGGTTGTATCAGAGCTAGGTTATCCTAGGGAGTCTTCAAAGTCATGTCTATGTAGAGTCTTGCTTATGGATATGTTGTGCACCACATCTATAGGCAAAAAGCTACGGGAAATTTAGGAGTTGTCTCTTTTCTTTCATCTCTTAGATCGTGCAATAGAACCAATGTTTTAGGCTAATCGTATCTAACTTCTAAATTGCTTTATTATAGAAAAGATGCCAGTTACGAGAAGGAGTAAAAGTATAGGTAACCAAATAGATGTGGTTGTTGGAGAAGGGACCAGCCAATCACCACCTAGGCGTACTGAACAAAGTGAAGCTCAGGATGAGTTTATATCATAGACTTCCCTGACGCCTCCATCTCCAGAAGATCTAAGGAGGGAAGCAGCACCTCGAGAACCCCTGTTAATGCTATAGAGCAAGATTTAAAGAATGTGGTCCAATTATTGACTCGTATAGTTGCTGGCCAAGGGAAAGAGAGTCCAATTGCAAGTACTAGAAGTGCATACAGGGCTGCTAGTGTGCGGATACGTGATTTTCTTAATTTGGACCCTCCATCATTCACCGGGTCAGATCCTAATGAAGACCCGCAGATCCTAATGAAGACCCGCAAGACCTTATCGATCAAATCCAGCGGACTTTGGATGTTATGCGTGTATCGGATAAAGAAGCAGTTGAGCTAGAAGTATATAGATTAAAGGGGGTGGCTGTTTTGTGGTACGAAGCTTGGAAACAATCTAGGGGTACAGGTGCACCTTCAATTATTTGGAAAGAGTTCAAAAAGGTGTTCCTTGACCATTATCTACCATTAGAGATTTGGGAGGCCTGTGAATATCAATTGTAACACCTCAGATTTGTGAAAGGCTAGAAATGGGTCAAGTGGGAAACTCACAAGCCCAAAAAATGGACCGTGGAAACGGTCTATTTAGGGGCTCGTGGTAGGTTTCTAGAACCTGCCCCATGGAGGCTTCACTTTGACAGACGCCTAGACGGCCCGTGGTGAGGTTGATGGGCCGTCAAAGTGGTCTTTAAGTAGGGGTTCTCCCCTAGCCAGTGGTTAAGGACCATGGGCGTCAAAACGGCCCGTGAAGCTCCACACGGACCTTGAAATCGTTCGTGAAGGGGGTTGATTTGACTTAGAGTTTAGGGTCAACTTCAAACAATCATATCTTTTAGCACAAAATGAATTATGTGACCCATGACCTATCAAATTAAAGATCTCTGAGTCCACTTTCCAACGCCACTGAGTTTGCCCAATTCCAAGCTCGGAGTAAAACGTTATGCCTGAAATAGTGAAGCCTCTTCAAGCAAAAATTCTTCACGACCCGTTTTGGGCTTCCAGTGATCAATTCGACAGTTTTAAGTCAGGGGTTGTAGAGTCTTTTCCTAATTGTATTAACTCAATACTATGTCATTTTTCCTTCTACCCAAAGCCCTATGTAATGATTTTAAACCCCCAAATCACCCAAACTCAATTCATTCTCTTAAATTTCCAAAAGTTGATCAAGGTCCTCCTCTCAAATATTTCTCTCTCTAGAAGTTGAAGAAGAAAGCTAGGGTTTCAAGATCAAGCTTCCTAATCCTCCATTGCTTTCAAGCTTTTGGCATCAAGGTATGATAGTTTTCATCCATGGAGCCCTTTCCTCCATGGAGTTCTCAAATTCTCCAATTTACATGTTAGAATTCCCCAATTGAGTTAAGATTTTCTTCCATGTCATGGGTTCCTTTCAATGTTGAATTATTTCATTGATTTATGAACTACTATGCATGAATTGAATTAATTGCATGTTTTTAAGTTGATTTCCCATGAACCCATGCATAACCCATATTTTCTAAGCTATGTTGATATAATATGGGTCTTGAACTATGAAAGATAAATTTATGAAAATATGCATGTCTTCTCTTTATGAAATTGATGTAAATGAATTTGAAGATGCTTTGACTTTGATGACATGATGAAGCTTATGAATTATTGAAAAGAATTCATGTTCATGAAAGTATGTTTATGACTCAAGAAAGCTTATAGATGAGATTGTCTATATGTTCAATGAAGCTTGGCCATATGATATGAATAATATCTAGATTTTACCTCAATGGTTTTCGGGCAATTTTCCTAAATTAGGTTTGGATTAGTATGGTATCCGGATATGCCATCAATGATTAGAGACCACAATTTCAAAACTATTTCCATTAGTATTAGGGGCATCTCTAGCATGAAGTGAATGACTATGGGCCTTAAAAGCTATTATGAAAAGATCATGGACGGTAAAAGGTTTTATCACGCATGGTCTAAGGAGGTATCCTATGATAAGACAAGTGGCAACTACCTATGTATTTTAAAGATAAGGCAAATTAAGAATAATAACTACTCTGTGGGATTTATGCTTAGCACCGAGTGGACGAGAGGTGACTACCCTTGTCCCGTACCTATGTAACCCCATAGGATGATTGTCTAGATAGACATTAGCTAGTGGATCCACTTTAGCTCAGATTAATGGTTCTACCTTGGCAAGTAGGACAACCCTTTTCGGTGTGGAAGACACCAGGGGTCCATGTTATAGCTCACATGGTCTCTATGTCGGTTAAGGCTATTTCCCACAATAATGAACCAAGGTTACCTTTAAAGTATTTCATATGTGTTCAAATATGATTTTACTTGCATTGATCATGATTACGATTATGTTTTCTAACCCTCTTCTCTTATGTTTTGATTTGGTCTTTGCATATCATAAGAATGTCCTTTTAGCATGATTTCATACTTTTATGCATGGCTATCATAATTAGTGCATTTTTGTACTAACGCATACTTTTACCTACATTTCCCCAAATGTAGGGACCGACCTTACAAATTCACACTTCCGAGGCTAGGGATATCATATAGAAGATTGAAGATTGAATATTGGTGAGTCCTCATATTCCACGGACCCAGCTTTGGTTTCCCTTTGGTCTTTACTTTTAGTTTTGGAACTTGATGTACGGGCTACGCCCCGATCAATCTTATGTACTAGATGGCTTTTGTGATAATGTTTAGACTTCCTCTTTACTCTATAAAACTTTTATATGTTGAAACTGTCTTTTAAATCTTTTGAACTCTATTATCTTGTATGATGTATACAAAGTGGCTTGTATGGGGCCTTTCGAGTTTTTTTACCCTCTGTTACGTCTAGGGTGTACTTTTGGTCGCGACACAATTCTTAAATCTCCACCAAGGTAATATGAGCGTGAGGGAATACATTCTCCAATTTAATTCCTTGTCCAAGTACGCTCCTAATTTTGTAGCTACTATGGATGATAGAGTTCATCGATACGTGGATAGATTGGATTCGTATCGGGTTAGAGATTGTACCATTGCTTCGTTGAATAAAGACATGGATATAGCAAGACTGCAAGCTTTTGCACAAAAGTTGGAGGATCAAAGACAAAGAAGAAGGACACAAGAGTCGGAAAGAGGGAAGTCCAAGAGAGCCAATCCATGGGGCAGTTTACACCATCCCAAGGTGAGTTTAGGCTTCGGTTCATTAATAGACCACCTAGACCATCATCTTCCTACTCTAAAGCTAGTTCCCCACCTCGGTTTCAAGAGTCTAGGGGCAATCAGTTTGGGCAAAGAGGTGAAAGCCAAGGTTCACGAACAGTGGGGCACCAAGAGCAGGGAAGTGTGAGCCAATCAAGACCTCCTCGATAGTCTTGTAAACAATGTGGACGAAATTATTTAGGTGCATGTCGGTTTGGGACAAATGCTTGTTTTTGGTGTTGTACACCAGGTCATATGATGAGAAATTGCCCTCGTAGGGGTATGGGTGGTGTGGCATAACCTACTAGATCAGTTGTTGCATCATCATCATCGGCACCTTCTTTAGGTAGGGGATAGATGCCTACTGGTCGTGGTAGAGGAGCTAGGGGAGCAGCTAATTCTAGTGGAATTTAGAATCGCATATATGCTCTAAGGGATTGGCAAAATTTGGAAGCTTCACCAGATGTGGTTACAGGTACATTGTCCATCTTTTCACATATTGTGTATGAATTAATTGATCCGGGGTCTAAATTATCATATGTTACTCCATTGATTGTTGGGAAGTTAAAAAAAACACCAGAATTCTTAGTGAAGCCATTTGAAGTGTCTACACCGATTGGTGAGTCTATTATAGCTAGAAGGGTTTATCGTAATTGCATTGTAACTGTTTGTGATCGTGATACATTGGCTAGATAATTTTGCATGCTTATTGCTTGGTTACTATTTTGTGAGATCAAGTAGTAGCTCAAATATTGATTAGCTACTAATACTAGTCTTACAACTTATTTTATTGTAGATTAGTAATCTGAAGAGAAGGAGCTTAAGTCATACTTTTTGAATTGTATAGCAAGGTATGTAAGACTATTTGATTCCATATTCCTTGGCATGAAATCTGATAATTGTGATTAATATCAACAAAGTGAGTTTCCTAAGCTCTATTCCTAGTAAAGGAAAAATGGTGGCAGTTTACGATCTCCAATATAGCTAATAATATTTTCCCCGTCTCCCTAGTGTGTCGAATTACTTCATTATATGTTTATTACTCCACTATTGTGTAATTATGCTGCTACGTACTAGTATCAGGATGGTGTTTGAAACAACAAGTCTAGTGAATTCTCCTGTTAGTCAATTGAAGTCAATTGTGCCATTTAAGCTCATAAGAAATTTGTTGATGTTACATAGCTTCTTATGTCATTGTCACTGTCTTAAAGTTATTATTCTCATGTCTTCTACTACTGGCCCATAGTTCGGAATCTCAAAAATGATTATGACCACCAAAACAACAATCTCAAAGATTAAAGAAACTATGTGAATAAATTTGTATATTATGGGTGGTTGCCAAGGGGAAAATGCCTAGCATGGGTCGATCCCAATTGGTATAGAAGGGTGGCAGCTCAGGGGTGAAAGCCTAGCATGGGTCGATCCCAATTTTTGTAATTATGAGTACATCATCCCAGGGGTTAATATACCTAGCATGGGTCATCCCCTTCTACCACTAATCAGATGATAATTTGTATCACATGCCTTACAAAGATTATAAAGTATAGAAAAGTAAAGAAAAGAATGTAACATACATGATCCCAGAAGAGTAAACAGAGGTAGTCTTCTATTCTGATCTATGCACTTATATATTGATACTTGATTTCATTTGAGCCCTTGTTTTACATATGTTATTGCCTTACATATTCAGTACATTTTTTTCGTACTGATATCGCTCGCGGGGACGCTGTATTTCATACTGCAGGCACAGGTACTCCAACTAGTAGACCTATTTAGTAGGAGCATATGTACTCAGCTGCTATTGGTGAGGCTCCAGATTGATTCGTGGCTTACCGAGTCTTTGACACCTATTTTGTTACTGTATAATAGTTAAGGGTAAGGTGGGAGCTTGTCCTGCCCTAAACTATGATTTTCTATCTTTTAGAGGCTTTGTAGATTAATGTATATAGTTCAGTTGCATCTTGTCTCTTAACAAGTTGTGGCCTCAATGGCCAAGTCTTGTATATAAGTTTTGGGTCTACTTGTGTTGGTTCGTATCGCTGCATCCTATATGAACTTGTCACAACTTTAAAATTGTCATAGTTATATGCACTGTAAGTAGAGGTTATATGTTCGTTCTCTCAGGCCTTTAGGGCATCAGGTGCCAATTCATCTTAATGGGAATTGAGGCGTGACATTTACAGAGGAGCAATATGGACAAATTATGAACCTACTACAGCATTTCCAGAATGAAAATGTGGGGGAGGATGCTAATTCCTCTAGTATTGCTACTAGATCTATGAAATTCACAGGTAATGTGGTTTGTTCTTACTCCACTGATTTTGACAATCCCTCATGCAAATGTTTTGAATTAAGTGCTAATATGTGGATCATAGACTCAGGGGCATCAAATCATATAACCTTTAACAAACTTCCCTAACCAACATTAGAACCCTACCATTTCCTATACTAATTTCACTTCCAAATGGATACAAAGTCAAGGTAACAGAATTTGGGGATGTACTAGTCACATCTAAGATCACCTTACATCACGTATTGTATGTGCCCTCTTTTAAGTATAATCTTGTTTTAATCCATTCCCTAACCACTTCTATGAAATGCATAGTCTTGTTCGCTAATGCATTATGTCTGCTGCAGGCCCCTTCAGTGAAGAGGCCTCAGGTGATTGGTAATAGCAGACATGGGCTTTATTTCTTGTGCTCAAGATATTTGAAGACTTCTGATAGTGTCAACACAAGTCAACTATGTTGTTTCTTTCCTAAAAATAGTCTGTTTTCTGTTTCCATTGGAAGTAAAACATGTAGTTCTTATTCTGTCAAGAATTGCATTATAGATCAGTATAAAATACATATTGATGATAAAAATAAATTTCATGGTGTTCACAATTTAGTTCCTCTTGTGTGTGCTTCTACTTCCAATAATACTGAGGTATTGTTTGATCATAATTCTTAAAAGAATGCTAGAGATAATGTAGACTTGTTGTGACACAATAGAGTTAGCCATGTACCTTTTGTTAAAATGAAAAACATCACTACACTACTATCCACCTTCTATCCCAAAAAAACTTTTTCCTGCAACATTTGTCCAATGGCAAGACAAGAGAGATTACCTTTTAGTCACAGTACCAGTCAAACCAAATCCATTTTTGAGTTACTTCACATTGACTTATGGGGACCATATAATGTTGATAAGTCTGAGATTTCGACTCATTTAGGGCTTGTTATTCAAAGATGTAGTGTCCTCGATGCCTATTTTGTGCTCCAAACTGATGTTTAAATGTTAATTTACAGATAAAAAGGCAAAAGAGCAAGGCAAGGACATTACTGGGAAAAAAGAGTAAAAAAGATGAAAAAGGCGGAAGATAGTGAAAGTTGAGAATCGCTAAAGCCACTCGGCGACTCGCCGAGTGGAACTTCAGCTCGCCTAATGTTCCAGACTGCCAGCCCTGGGAAGAAGCCAACTTGGCAATGGAATTGGACCTTCGGGCAAACTGCCGAATGGATCAGCAATTGTGAGGTTGATCGCCTAAAGTTATAGGGTTTGAAGGATGAAGAGTTAAGGCAAACCAGCGATGGAGAGGAGCAATTGGCGCATCGCCGACTGAGTCGGCGATGCTCGATTATCCGTCGAGTGATCCTGCAGGCCAAAATCTAAAAACGTATATATTGTAATTCTGAAAGATTTTGAAGTATCTTGAGAAAATTCTGAGTGATCCTACATTGTTGAACTTTGAGCTTTTGTTTGAAATATTACTTTTCTTTATTTTTAGGAGTTTTCTAGTAGATTTTCAAGTGGGTTTTGGATTCGAAACTAATTTAGAGCATTGTAAAGATTTCGATATTAATACCCAACTTATGGAGAATGTAATTGGTATTGATTGCTTACCTTTTATGATGTATGGCTAAAACTCCCATTCTTAGGGGTGTGATTATGTGATTGATTGTCTTAATTAGCTTATGGGTGTTATTAATTACTGATTTAATTGTTGTTTTGAAGTGGGTTCAATTGGTAATTGAGTTTTAACTTATGAATTGTAGTTACAAATGCAGTTATAGTCTAGTATTATATGCTTGCTCGAGAGAGTGGTTTTAGAAATAAGGTTATCAATTGATGATTGTAGCGATTGGGTTGTTGTGGGTTTAGCTCAAGAGAGTGAATCTTAATTCGATCCTACCTATCTAACTTGAGAGAGTAGATAAATTAAGGTTTTGGGATGTGTATAGTTTGATGCTTGTTGAGGTTCGAGAGAACTAACTTGATTCGTGATAGTTGGCCTAGCCTACTCACTAAGATTCAGTGATTTTTGGTAATTAGTAATCACCCGTATAGCGAAATTGGCAATTAATCGATCACATCCCCAAGTATCCCTCTCTACTTGATTACTCCTCCGTTTCCATAGTTGTTAATTGACAAACCTGAACCCCCCATTTGACACTTGTTGTTAACCCCTTAGATTTAATCTAATGATTTCGATAATTTCTATTCCTATAACCGTTTAGAACATGTCTTTCACTTCGTAACTGAATTATCTACCGTATCACTCCCTGTGGGATCGACCCCAACTCTTCATTGGGTTTATACTAGATTGCGATTGCCTACACTTCTTATTTGATGAAGTGTAGTTGAGCGTTATAAAAAATGGCACCGCTGCCGGGGAGTGGTGTTTACAATTCTCTTATTGAAGTATTATTGTGATCTAATATTGTTTGTAGTTGATTCGACTTATGTTGTTTTGTGTTTGTTATTGGTTGTTTGTGAACAGGTGACGAGTTGAGTGTGAACAGAAGTAACGGTAGCCAACTTGGCCACCAAGATGACATCGACAATCTGAATGATGTCAACGAAGCAATTCAATTGGGCATTGTAGGTGTTGTTCGTTTACCTCAGGTCGTGGGAATGTTGTCTTCCATGTGACTAGCACGATCTTGCAACTCTTGCAAATGAAAGGACTATTCGGAGGGCTAGCTCATGAGGATCCCCATGATCATATCCGGAACTTTATGGACGTATGTGGTCCATTTTCATTCAAAAACATCTCACAATAGTCAGTCCGGCTCTGGTTGTTTCCTTTCTCTTTGATGGGGTAAGCGACCAAATGGTTAGCTGATCTATCGAGAGATTCGATCACGTCTTGGGATGAGCTTACCGAGGCATTCTACACAAGATTTTTCCCTCATTCATGGATGATGGCATTGAGAGACAATATTCAAGGCTTTAAACGTTTGGATGGTGAACTAATCCACGAAACATGGCTAAGTTTTCAGAAGTTGTTACTCCAATGCCCGACTCACGGGCTTCCAAACAACGTGTTGTTACAACACTTCTACCTGAGTCTAGACTTGGTGAACAAAGGTGTGGCTGATCACTTGTTTGAGGAGGTATTATGCAGAAACCTTTTGAGATAGCGTCAACTCTCCTTGATGGGATGACGAAGATAAACTGAACTTGGTATACTCAGGAGGATCAGATGTCTCCTTTGACTTTTAGGATGACAAAGGAGAAAATAGAAAAAGACCAAGAGCAGGACCAAAACATGGCCAAAATGATGACCCAATTGGATCTTTTGTCAAAAAAATGTCATGGGTAGTGGTACTAGGGCTGTGAGTGTTGTTGGAGTAAGCGGAGAAAACCCCGATGATGCGCACTTTGAATCTTTGTACAATGAAGAAGTACACTTTCTAGCAAATCAGGGAGGAGGTTTCCGCCAAAATTATTCAAGGCCAAGTGGGAACCAAGGTTCGAATAGAGAGCGTGATGATGGTTGGAAAGACCGTGATAAGGAGTGGCATGACCGTGGTACAAACTGGAGGGAGAAAGATGGTGACAAGGAGAGATATGTTCCTCCCCTTGAGCGTCAAAAGCCTAAAGAACAAAGGGCTGACCCGAAAAACTTTCGGACTAAGGATATGCTTGCACGCATTCTCAATAAAGTGGAAGGGTCAAACAAGGTGCTTAAAGAAATGAATGAGGACGTCTCAACTCTAAATCAGACGGTTACTTCTCACTTAGTGTCCATTAAACAGATGGAAACGCAAATGGGTCAGATATCATCTCATTATGGAAACGCAAATGGGTCAGATATCATCTCATTTGAACCCAAGGCAAAAAGGGGGTCTACCAAGTGATACCTTGGCTAAACCGAAGAATAAACTTTGAAAGTGTATCCACGTCATTCTACGATGATAAATAAGGCGCTTCTTGGGAGGCAACCCAAGTGTTTAAGCTTTTATTATTGTTATTTGAATAACGACGGTTGAATTGGCAGGATGAAAAGTTGAAATTTTGGGAAAATGAGCAGTTAGGCGAGCCCAAGGACCAGTTGGCGACTCGCCGAAAAGGTCGGTGAGCCCGACCTGGATTTCCGTTTGGACCATCTAGTTGACTAGAGGTTCTGTAAAACTCGGCGGACAAAAGAGCCGTTCGGCGCATCGCCAAATGGGTCAGCGATGTAAGTGGGTATCGCCGATCAGCGCGTGAACTGAAGAGTCATGAAAGGCTGAACCATTTTTAAATTTAAAACTCTTCATCATTTCATACTTTTTGACTCCTAAAATTCGACAACCGCACTTTAAAGTTTACTTCTTGCATTTTTCCGTATTTTTGTGTTGGATCAATCACTCGGAGGGAGACTTTGGTATTTGTTGCTAGCCTAGCTTTTCAAACTTCTGTTTCTGAGCTTGGTTATCCAAACCCCGTTCTTTGCATTATAGTAATTGTGAATGCATAATTGTTGTCTTATTGTGTTGTTTACGTGAAAGTGTGTGATTAGTTGAATCGATTATTGTGTTTGTGCATGTGATATCCCGGAATCGTGTTCATTGAGCTTTAAGTATTGATTCTCGTTTGTTTAAATTGATGTAATTTTATGGGTTGTGTTGATTTGTTGTTGGGTCTAGTATGGGTGAAGTCTGAGTAACCCCGATTGTGCCGATCATCCAATTTTGCCCAATGATAGAGCGGTTGACGTCATTCTTAAGGGCAAAAGATGTCGATTGGCCAATTTTAGCCAAATCAGGGGAAGTCTGAGTATCCCGAAGTCATGGGTAGTATGATCCTGGTTCAATTGCATAAAATAATGGTTTAATTCTGTTTTCATGGGCTGCCGGCTAGATTTTGAAGGTCGGGGTAGAAATATGGCACGGTGGACTGTTCGGCGAGCTGGGTCGAGCTCGCCGAGTGGTTCGGTGGTTCGCCTATAGATCCCTGGATCGCCTTTTGACCCTTCATTTTTTAGAGTTTTGTTTTGTAACATTTGGTGATATGCCCGAGCTCGATGAGTTCACTCGGAGATTCACCGAATGCCTCTTCTGATCGCCCTTCTGCACCCTTATTTTCTGAAATTATTTTGTAACTCTCGGCGAGCTACTTTGAGTTCACCGAATGGTGTCGGCAATTCACCGAAAGGCCCTAGACATCGCCGACCTGTACTAATTCTTGGAAAAATTTATCCTGTAACATTCGGCGAGCCCGACTTGGCTCACCGAATGGGTTCGGCGAGCCCGACTTGGCTCACCGAATGGGTTCGGCGAGTTGTCCTGCACAGTTTTATACCTTTGAATTTTTTTGTGAATTGCATCTAATGTGTGTGGTTTTGTTTTGCAAAAAAATGCTAGACCAAAAGTTGCAGGGAGAAATCAACCGCCTCGGAAGAGGGCAAGAGGCATAGTAATCAACGAGGGGGTTGTACCATCCCGGAACGCACCACCAAAATTTCCTCCAACTGGGGGAAAAGGAAAAGGAAAGGGGCCGGCAGTGCCAACACCGGCAGTTGAGAGTTCAGATAGCGAGGGCACTTATGCCACTCACTCACCACTTTTGAGAGTGAGGGCAATTCAGAGGATAGCTCTTCGAGCTCCGTTTCTGAACCGAAAGATGATCAACTCCTACAGGCTAGGAGAGCGGAGCTACGCTCCATGGCTATAAATGATCGAGCTCGGATCCCGATGCCTCATATGCCTCCTCCATCTCCAGCACAGATAGTGGAGCAGGTACCTCCATCCCGGTCACTGAACATATTAAAGGCCGAGGGTTTGAGGACCATTCTTGAAGAAAAGAGGTTGTCTACGGACGAAGTTGTAGACCGGTACCCAGAGGTGTGGAACACCATTAAGTTCTTCAAGTTTGAGATATTCACCAAGTCCCGAGGCCCTTACATTCCTACTTGGGTCTGGGAGTTCTACTCGGCATACGGGGTGCTGGTGCCAAAGGCAAAGAAAAAGGCCAGTGCATTCAAGTCGGTTGACTATGTGATAGTTCGAAGAAAGAAAGTGAAGTGCAGCAGCACCGATATCAATGAGGTGTTGGGCTGTACGAAGAATATATTCCATTACTTGGTGGATCGGGTACAGAAGAACACCTTAAATGATTTGAAGGGTTTGTTAGCACCGTTGATATCCGACATCACACCGCAATGGATTGAGGCCGGAGCTCCAATAGAGAAGAAAGATCAAAATGTAGCTGGTAGATATTGGTTCGGATTTATCAGGAGCATTCTGATGCCCTCACAGAACGAGTCGATACTCAAGCATCCGAAGCTGCATTACTTGGCTGTATCATTGACAAGGATGATCTTAATCTTGGTATGATCATCGAGCAGGAGATGGCCATGAGGGCCAAAGTGAGCCAGACCTCTCTTCCTTTCCCCGTGTTGATTACTGAGTTGTGCAAGCGGGCCCATGTTTCGGTGATTGTGAAGACGGATGTGGAGGTGACTCCTACTTCCTCTACTGACATCCAACGGATCAAGGCCGACTATATGTGGGATGAAGCAGATCGAAGGAGAGCTACACCGGCAGATACGTCCCTGGTTGTTGATGTTGAAATGTTGCCGACAGAGACAATACTTCCCCCTCAGAACAGTGAGCCTACAGCTACCTCTGGTCCCTCTACTTCTGCATCTCCTGGTTCATCTACTGTACCCCCTCCTACTACTATTGCTTCTTCCCGACCCCCTATCACCCAGGCCATGTTGTACAAGATGGGCCATCTGGCTCAGTCTGAAGATGTGTGTGCCTCCCGGGTAGAGGTCATTGTGTCTAGGTTGATCAAGCGGGCGATTGCTGCTGCTTTGGCCCCAATTAGAACTGAGTTGAGAGAGCACATGGAGTTGATCGATGGCCACAGATTCGCACTGGATGCCCTTACTGTGAGGGTAGAGGCTTGTGAGCAGGGCCGGGGTGATTCTGATGTTGTGACGGCCTTAAAGGCTGATATTTTTAGGCTGAGGAGATATGTGGATGAGCTGAAGTCCACCGATCTATCTATGTTGTTTGGTACAGTAGAGATCCCCGAGGGCCCGAGTGTAGAGTTCCCGACTAGTTTTGAGATTCCTCCGGCTACTATGACCGAAGATGTTGCTATAAATATGGTTGATGTCAAGTCTGAGGCTGAGATCGATGAGGAGGAGCTCGGTGTCCGTGATGCAGCAGTATACGATGATTTGAAGGACCTTGAGGGTGCGATGGTCCAGTCAGTGGTGGAGGCTTCTTTGCGGGATACCTCGATGGTGGGCTCCAGTGGAGAAAAGGATGTTAATGAGCCGGGCACTGATACCCTGACAGATTGAGTCACTAACATGCAGAGTTTACCCAGGCATAGCCTGGCAGGATGATCCTTTTGACTCTCTTTCTGTTATTTCTAGACTGTTTTCTTGTTTTTGCGCATTTGAGGACAATTGCTAGATTAGTTTGGCGAGGTGAGGTATTTCCATACCCACTTCTTTTGGGCTGTTTTATGGATACTCTGTGTTTATGAATGTTGTGTTTTTGTGAAAACTGATTTTGGTTTATATATATATGGTTTTTGATCCATGGTGTTGGTCCTTTGTTTTGGAATGTTGAATGTTGTTTTTTAACCGACTTTAAAAATTTGCCACCTCTTGCATGTGTTTGAATATGGCTGTTCTCTTGCAATTTCGAGTGTCAATTTTGAGCAATACCGATGACTTGAATAGTGCTCTTGATTGATCGATATAAGTGTACGGCTACGATTAGGCAAATTGAGTTTCATAGGTCATATGTGAACTCCTAGCATCTCGTTGTGACTAGCCGGTTATTGAGCTGATCTCTTGTGATGATCATTGCACGGTAGCGGAAAATTGTAGAGTCTTGTTTGATGATTATGGCAAATGCCATGTGTGGTGAGATTTTCTTGAAACATGTGCTTGGTAATACCTAGAACTTACCCCGTTAATCAAATTTATTGTTGTAAGTAAGCAATTGAAATGATCTTAGGCACAATTTGTAAAGAGTGAGCCAAAAATTGATCATATACCTCTTTGTATACGCCTTGTGAGAGTGTCAACCTAGCTTGGCACCATTTGAGCCGATCCTTTTTCTTTGGAAGAAACTTGAACAACTTTGACCCTTTGTCCCATCACCTATAACCTTCATGAAGCATTGGTTCGTTTGAATAGCCAACTTAGGGGGGTGTGGTGAAAAAGGAGGAAAATCAAGAAGTGTGAAAAATTCGCCCTTGAAGGATCTTGTTTTGAAAAAGATGGAACCCCTCCATTTAAAAAAAAAAAGAGAGAAAGAAAAGAAATATGTGAAAGAGATTGAAAAAGAAAAGAGTTTGTGAAATAAAGCTTGCGAAAAGAGAAAAAAAAATGGGGTATCCAATGAGTCTTGCTTAAATGACAATAGGGTAAATTGTGAACATCATATAGTGTGAAAGAGGAAAAAAAAGTGAAATGCAGCTCATGCTTCATGAAGGTAGAATTCACTAAACCAAAATGATCATACATTTACACTCAGCCCTGTCACAAGCCTCGAAAAACCTTTGTGATCTTGAGTGAGCTGAAAATAATGTTGATTGCAAAATAAGGGCAAGCCTATGGGTAGAGTCATGCATGTGTTTATCTTTGTGAGTGTGAGAGTTCTTTTTTATTCCGATATTATAAATTGTTGATGAGTCTTGTGTGAGCATGAAATCATTCTTGGTGTGAGGGCATTTGAATGCTTTTGTTGAGCTTGAACTTGCATTTGAAGCAAACATTGTAAGCTTGAGTTCTATTTGATAATGGTTAGTCACAGTTTGAAACTTAGAGTGCACAATTGAACATTGTATCTGTAGTTTGAACCTCTTGTGTGCATTCGTGTTGAGTCTTGAGTAGCACTGTTTGTAGACATTCTTATTGAATTGATTGATCTTGTGTTTTACTTGAGGACAAGGAAAAGTTTAAGTTGGGGGTGTTGATGAGTCTGGAATTTCGACTCATTTAGGGCTTGTTATTCAAAGATGTAGTGTCCTCGATGCCTATTTTGTGCTCCAAATTGATGTTTAAATGTTAATTTGCAGATAAAAAGGCAAAAGAGCAAGGCAAGGACATTACCTGGAAAAAAGGAGCGAAAAAGATGAAAAAGACTGAAGATAATGAAAGTTGAGAATCTCCAAAGCCACTCGCCGAGTGGCACTTTAGCCCGCCTAATGTTCCAGACTGCCAGCCTTGGGAAGAAGCCAACTTGGCGATGGAATTGGACCTTCGGCGAATTGCCGAATGGATCGGCGATTGAGAGATTGATCGCCTAAAGTTACAGGGTCTGAAGGATGAAGAGTTAAGGCAAACCGGCAATGGAGAGAAGCAATTGGTGAATCGCCGACTGAGTCGGTGATGCTCGACTACTCCGCCAAGTGATCTTGCAGGCCAAAATCTGAAAACGTATAAATTGTAATTTGAAAGATTTTGAAGTATCCTGAGAAAATTCTGAGTGATCCTACATTATTGAACTTTGAGCTTTCATTTGAAACATTACTTTTCTTAGTTTTTAGGAGTTTTCTAGTAGATTTTCAAGTGGGTTTCGGATTCGAAGCTAATTTGGAGCATTGTAAAGATTCGGATATTAATACCCAGCTTATGGAGAACGTAATTGGTATTGATTGCTTACCTTTTATGACGTGTGGCTAAAACCCCCATTCTTGAGGGTGTGATTATGTGATTGATTGTCTTAATTAGCTTATGGGTGTTAGTAATTACTAATTTAATTGTTGTTTTTTAGTGGGTTCGATTGGTAATTGAGTTTTAACTTATGAATTGTAGTTGCAAATGCAGTTCTAGTCTAGTATTCTATGCTTGCTCAAGAGAGAGGTTTTATAATTAAGGTTATCAATTGATGATTGTAGTGATTGGGTTGTTGTGGGTTCAGCTCGAGTGAGTGAATCTTAATTCGATCCTACCTATCTTGCTCGAGAGAGTAGATAAATTAAGGTTTTGGGATGTTTATAGTTTGATGTTTGTTGAGGCTTAAGAGAACTCACTTGATTCGTGATAGTTGATCGAGAGATGGCTATTACACTTAAAGCCTAGCCTACTCACTAAGATTCAGTGATTTTTGGTAATTAGTAATCACCCGTATAGCGAAATTGGCAATTAATCGATCACATTCCCAAGTATCCCTCTCTACTTGATTACTCCTCTGTTTCCGTACTTGTTAATTGACAAACCTGAACCCCCCATTTGACACTTGTTGTCAACCCCTTAGATTTAATCTAATGATTTCGATAATTTCTATTCCTACAACCGTTTAGAACATGTCTTTCACTTCGTAACTAAATTCTCTACCGTATCACTCCCTGTGGGATCGACCCCAACTCTTCGTTGGGTTTATAATAGATTGTGATCGCCTACACTTAGTATTGGATTAAGTGTAGTTGAGCGTTATCACATGTGTACACCTATTACAATTATAAATACTTCTTACACTGGTAGATAAGTACAGTAGGTCCACTTGGACACACCTTTTAAGTACCAAAAGCAATGCCTTACATGTTCTGAAAAATTTCATAAATATGGTGGAGAATCAATTCAATACCACAGTCAAAAACATCATGTCAGACGATGGCCTGGAGTTTACTAGCAATGAGGCACACCATTTCTTTTTAACCAAAGGCATCATTCATCAGAAAACATGTCCATACACACCATAACAAAATAGTGTGGTAGAAAGAAAACATAAGTACCTGCTAGAAACAGTCATAGCACTTCTGTTTCAATCTAAACTACCTCTAAGGTATTGGGGAGAATATGTTCTATTAGCTACTCATCTCATCAATAGACTTCCCTCAAGCCATCTGAAAAATAAATGTCCCTATTGGTTGATGTATAAAAGAAAACCAAACTATAGTCATCTTAAATCTTTTGGATGCCTTTGCTATCCCACTGTGCCTACAGTACTCAGAGATAAACTTGAACCAAGAACCACCCCACACATTTTTTTAGGATATCCCTTTGGAACAAAAGGTTACAAGGTAATGAGTCTAGCTACAAAGAGGATACATGTCTCTAGAGATGTGGTATTTCATGAACATGTCTTCCCTTTCACTTTGTCATCTGAAAATAGCACTTTTCCTTCTGTTCTTAAGTCTATTTCTTCTACTGATTATACTAAATTAGACTCATGTGATAATTGTGTAAATGATCATAACAATGTGATTAATACAACTTCCACACATTTACCTGACCACAACACTGAACACCACGATCCACGACCACCTCTTGCACTTACCATTACATCTAGAACACCACAACCTGTTCCTCCCGCAGTAGTGTAGAGAAGATCCCATAGAGAAAATAAAATTCCAGAACACCTAAAGGATTACATTGATTCCATTCCTAGCCTAAAGAGTGCCAACACCAACACACAACATTGTCCTAATGCCAACCTTTCCCTCACTGCTCTATTTACCAAACACCACCATGTGTCTCCTGATGTCATTGCATCTAACAGTTAAGCTCTTGTTAAGAATATTTGTCATGATAGTGAGCCATCATGATTTAAGGAGTCATCTCTAAGTCTTGCATGGGAGAAAGCCATAACACAAGAATTTGAGGAATTATACGCTAACAACACTTGGGACCTTGTAAGCTTACCAGAAGTCAAACAAGCAATTGGATGTAGATGGGTGTACAAAGTCAAGCACAAAGCAGATGGCAGCATAAAAAGGTTTAAGGCCAGATTAGTAGTCAAAGGATATACACAACAAGTTGGAATAGACTATACTGAGACTTACTCACCTGTAGTCAAGATGACCACTGTGAGAACCTTAGTGACATATGATGTGAAGAGAGGGTGGGGTATGTTTCAACTTGATGTCAATAATGCATTTCTTGATGGAGACCTTCATAAAGAAGTGTATATGAAAGTGCCCCAAGGTCTTGAGGTTACTGATCCAGGATTGGTTTGCAAGCTAAAAAGTCCCCCTATGGACTCAAAAAGGCAAGCAGGCAGTGGTATCCCAAGTTGATTGAGGCACTGTCACTTAGGGGGTACACACACTCACATTATGACTACTCACTGTTTTACAAGAAGGTAGGATCCTTGGTAGTATTTGTTGCAGTATATGTAGATGATGTTATTTTGACAGGCATAGACACAAATGAGATTGCACAACTCAAACTATATCTGTACAATACTTTCAAGATCAAAGACCTTGGCAAACTACATTACTTTCTAGACTTAGAGATACTTGACACAACAAATGGGGTTCTTGTTTCACAAAGAAAGTTTGTTTTGGATTTGCTGAAAGAATATGACTGCTTTGACTATGCACCTCCGTCTTCTCCACTTGATCGTACTATCAAGCTAAGAGCCAAGGAAGGAACTCCTCTACCTAATCCCACCTTTTATATGAAGTTGATAAGCAAGTTGAACTTTCTCACTAATATCATATTGGACATAGCCTTCATTGTCCAACAGTTAAGTCAGTTCATGCAAGATCCTAGAGCTCCCCATCTACAAGCAGCTTGTCATCTTCTCAGATATCTTAAAAAGGATCCCACCTTAGGAGTGCATTTCTCTAATGACCCTGACTGCAGAGTTCAAGCCTTTTGTGACTCAGATTAGGCTTCTTGCCCAGACTCAAGGAGATCAGTCAGTGGTTATCTGGTCCTGCTTGGCGACAGCCCCATCAGCTGGAAGTCCAAGAAACAAGAGACTATTTTCCTGTCATCAGGTGAAATAGAGTATAGGTCACTCAGAAAGGTGGTAGGAGAATTGACTTGGCTTCACAGGTTGCTTTCTGAGTTGATTGTTCCTATTACTTTTCCGATTGTTGTTTACTGTGATAGTCAATCTGCCATACATATTGCTCATAATCATGTGTTCCATGAAAGAACTTAGCACATTGAAGTAGACTGTCACTTTGTGTGCAATAAGCTTTAGGAGGGGCTCATTTCTCTACATCATGTGTCCACCACTGATCAACATGCTGACATACTTACCAAGGCTCTCACTGGTGTCAAACATTCAACTATTTTACACAAGTTGGCAGTGAAATCATAACTTTTAACTTGAGGAGGGGTATTAATGATCATAATTAATGTGTGCCTAATTATGCCATTCAATTAGTTGGTTCAATTTTCAGTTAGTTAGTGATGTCATAGTCGGTTAGTGAACTGATTAGTTAGTTATATATTTTTTATCTTCTTTAGGCTAGTTGTTAAATTCACACATGCATATAAGTACCACATTGGTGATCAGTGAAAGGAGTGAGTTCTCGTTCTACCAAATCACAAGTTTTTCTGAATTATTGCTTTTTTCTCAACTGCCAGTTATGGCTTCCATGGTTTCAGCCATGATTGAGTTCTCACCATTATGCATACAAAATGAAAAAGTTTAAACAAAGCAATCTATTAATAAGAATAAGAAAGAAAAATCGATAAATTAAAAATTATATAAGAATTATAAGATGATGAAATACAAAAGTTTAGTGGACTAACATTTTATGTCCAATTTATAAAGGAAGAAATTGTGTACATCAAAAAGTTGTGAGAGAATGTGAAAGTAATAGAGAAAAAAGACAAATTTACCTGATTTTGTAAATGAATATGGTTGTGTGGGCAAAATAGTACCAAAAAATTGTTAATAAATTTACCTCTTATATTTTAAAGAATGAAGAATGAAAAAATGAAGAACATAAGGAGTTATTATGAAAAAGTATTGGAAAACTTAAAAGAAAAGAAAGGTTTGCTCGAACTGAAAAAGTTCAAAAAAATTCGTCACGTTTATGTATATTAAAAATATATACTTGCGCAGTTAATGAAAGCAAGCATAATTTATTAGATTCCAAAATAATAATATTTGCATAATATATAAATTATTGAATTTTCTTAATATAGTATTTTTTTGAATTTGTCCCTTATTTGATCATGGTTCCACCAACCAAAATACATGTTAGAATTCTTTCTTTAGTTTTATCTTGACCAAAGTACATGTTGTATTCTTTCTTGAGTTTCATCTTGTAAGCTTTTTTTAGTTCTTGTTGAACAAACTTATATTTAATTACTTACACGTTACAAAGACAAAAAATTATATGTATTAAATAAATAAAAAAGAGCATAATTGTAATAAAATCACGACAGTAAGAGACATGCACATGAAAACATCCTTGGAGCACATTCCACATGTGATAATTTATAGTATTACGACAATTGATTAACAACAAAGTAGAAATAAATCAATTGAAAAGTCTACACAGTGTATTAGACATAAGAAAAGAGCTTCTTTAAAATGGAAAAAAGTAAATTTACCCGGATCTTGAAGTTAGAGTTGAATACTGTTCGAAACAAAATAAGAATGCTTTAACACTTTGGTATCTACTTTTATTTAGTGAAATAGTAATAAATTTTGAGTAAAAACTATGTCATAAATATTGTTCTTGTAACTGTAGAAGCTTATAGGACCAAATCAATAATAGTTGGATTAGGGACAAGTAATATTCTAAATAATACTATTTTAATTAAGGAAATTTGAAAAGGTGTAACCTACGATAATTATTGGCATTTCAATGAAACTAATTTTATATCTATTAATTATTAATATGTGTTATTTATATGGTTAAAAGGTAAAATTTTCCCGTAATTTTTATATTTCGTTCATAAATATATAATAATAGTGTTTAATAAAATATGATAGTATTTATTTTAATTAATTTAATTAATGTGTATTTACATTTTTATCCATAAATGTTATGACTTTATAAGGATATTTTAATAATTCAACTTTTTACTTTTTTTGCTTCCCACTTATAGTATAATATGATGATATATATATATATCTGTGTAGATTGAATTATGCATAAAAATTTATTAATGTGCATATTTCTGCCGTGATTTTAATGTTTCATATTTTTTGTTTTGTTTGTTCAAAATATTAAACTTGTATGCCCTGTTGATATACTTTAGGTGAACCGTTGTCTGCTCCTCCTATTCCTCTCCTTTTCTATCAACTTATGTTATTCTCTGACTTGTAGGTTCTTGTTCTATTTCTATGTTCGGTGATAGCTGACACACTAATGTTTTTTGGGCACATTAGTATTTATTAGAGTGGCTATAGGTATAAAGCATAATTAAGCTATTTTTGAGTGGTTATATGCGAAAATTGAGAAAATGGCCAAAAGCCCCCTCAACCTATGTTTGGATCCTCAACTACACACTTCAGTTTTATGGGATCCTCTCACCCCCTGAAGTGTTTAAAACTGAAATTGTTACACCCTTAAAAAACGACAACCACATCTTTACTGACCTATGAATTTCACGCATTTTACATGTGGAATATCATTAATTTTTTTTCAACTTTTTTAATAATTCTTTATTCTTTTCTCCATTTATCCTCACCATACCCATTTTCACCATTAATATAAAACCCAAATATTGTTGGAGTCTCTTTTTCACCATTACTAGAAAACCCTAATATCGTTGGAGTTGCACTTGTGAGGAAGAGGGGTGAATAATGATGGTAGGTCTTATTGAGGAGATTTTCTCGTCGGAGGATCTGAAAAACAAAGCAAAAAACTGAGGGGAAGGAAATAGAGGGGATGAACAGAGAAAGTGGTGTCGCCATCAATGAAGGTCATCGGGGACGAGAACTATTCTCTTAGGGAAGATGAAGAGGAGTCGACTATGTGCTTCACGTCATTGTCGTTGTCGATGCCAGTGCCAGTGAAAATTTTGAAGAGGAAATGGCGATTCACCGGCGATTGAATAATTAATAAAATTGAAAATATGCAGATTTTGAGATGTAGTTGATTGATTGAGATTTGAGATTGATAATTAAAGGGTCTATTAGTAAGAATTTATTTTTTCGTTTTGGGGGGTTCAAATGAATTTGATTTAAATTCAGATCGATTTTTTTTCCAAATCAGATTCAAAGCCTTTTTGGTGATATAAATATATACTCCATATCAATTAATCAGTAGTTTATTAGATTGATTTTGCAAATTGTTTAACATAAAGTTTAAGAACTTTTTTTTGAATGAAGAATGTTGAATTTAGTGGAGATAGTGATGGTGGTAATGTCTTAGAGATGGTGAATGGTGATTTGGTAAATGTTGTTACGGAGAAGAAAGAAAATAAATAAAATATTAATATTTTAAAAAAACATATTTATGAAAAAAGATATTAAAAATAAAAGGACTAAAACTATTCTTTTCATTTTCCTCAACTCTGTAGCTTGGAAGAAGGAGTTAACATTGGTAGCTTTGCCAACAAAATTAGTGGTTCGGTTGTGCATCAGACCTGTGGATGAAACAAGGTAGGACTATGGCAAGACACTTTCAACGGCAGAGCTCAAGTGGTCGTTTTGAAAATCAGGTGAAATTTGTTCCAATTCTCTGTCTTGATCCTATATTTATACATTTTCTCTTATATCTTCCATGATCAACCTCTAACCAAGCAACAAAATCTCAAATTGAAGGACAACTCTAGAGAGAGATCTAGATAAGAAGATCTATGGGTTGTAAACAAACAAAATGTGAAGAACAAAGAAAAATTAAAATGAGAAAGATTGTCCAAATGCCTTGGTTTGATACCATTTTGAGCACTCAAATCACTCACCTGGTGGGATGGTATTAACTACCCCTTTAAAATATATTATAAGACAATACACAACAAGAATCCTCTAATTAATTTTGCTGCAAATGTGAATCAACCTTAATGTACTGCTCTAGAGTTTGGTAATGTAATATTGCTAGGCAAAAGGTTTTCTATAACTTATTCTATTGATACTGTGAAAAAGGTTTACTTCATTGTTCTGTTGTGTTGTTATCTGGACTGTGAGTTGTGGCTTAGAGAACTATGAAACTGTCACAACCCAAAAATTGGGGGTGATGATACCTGCGATATCCCACAAATATAGGTCAGCCTAAACTACCCTCAACAAGGGTAAAAATAAATTAAGAACTAAACATAACATAAGAAAAATGGAACACATAATTTAACCAAAAACTTCCCCAAACACTGGTGTCACCTGTACAAGTCACTAAGTATTACAACCAATTCAATGAAATCATTAGTCTGAATGTCTACAATACTAGAATAATAGAAAGACATAGTCAAGAGTATGTGACATCTACCGAGATGACAAACAACTACCACACAAACTCCAAAATTGGGCATCAGACAAAGATGTAGGAGGAATGATAAAGACGGTCCGAGCTCGTAACCTTCACAAGTGTGTAACACCTCAGAAATTGATAAGTGGAAAACGATTAGAAAAGTTTCATTTTGGCACTGATGCATGTTCTATGAAAGCTACCTACAGACCGTAGAAACACCTACGATCCGTGAAAGGCGATCGTAGGAGGTGGTACAGGGGTTTGGTTAAAGTTGAGTCTTTGAACTTTCCCTATGGACCACCAGGACGGTACATAGAATTTCTCACGGCCCATAGGAAGGGGTCCATAGAAGGAGTCCAAAATTGATGAAATATTTTAGGAAAAAGGGTTCCTACGAGAAGGGGTCTACGGCTTGTATAATGTCCTATGGACCATAGAAAGAAGTTCTGGAAGTTGGCTGGATTTTTGGGTTGCAGTAGGTTGTTCTACAGTTGACCAGTACGGTCCGTAGGTCCAACAGTAGACCCTGTCCCCGAATTTTTTTATTAAAGGTGTTTTAGTCCTTTCCTACCCAATTAACCCCTAAACTATGTCATTTTGACCCTGTAACTGATTTTACTCTTGAAAACAATACTCATTCCCTCACATTAACTCAACCTCACAAATTCTCTCAAAAGTTTCTTCTCCGAATTATCTCAAGAGCTCCAAGGTGAAGAATTAGGGTTTCATGGACTTCAAGGATTTTCTCTCTTGCTTTTAGGGCTTTTATTACCCAAGATACCTGGGAATTCACCAATGGACCCTTTAATCCATTTGGTTCAAAAAGAATCTAAATCTCCAATTCAATTTCACCCAATTCTTCTTCGAGCTTTCTAGAGAGAGAAATATTTTGGAGAGGAAGACTTGTTCTTCTTTTAGGAATTTGAGAGAATGATTTCAATTGGTGAAATTTTGGGGTAAAAACACTTACATAAGGCTTTAGGTGAAGGATAAAATTACATAGTATTAGGCTAGAATAATTAGGAAAAGACTCAAAAGCCCTTAAGGAAAATAACTGCCGACTCACCCACGACCTCACCCACGGTCCGTTGGTCAGACCACGGACCATCCTGATTGGTCATGGTTGAGATCAGAGACCACTCATTGTGGACCCCGAATGACGGCCCACACCTACGGCCCGTGGGTCCATCGACGGACCGTGGACCATAGTCGTAGGTCCCAACTCTTTGCCTCAAAATCTCTCCAAGTCTAGGAATAACCTACGAAACCTACATACAACTCGTGCATTGAATGATGGACTATCCTGGTGAACTGTTGAAAAAGTACTGGACTTGACATTTTTGGAAAGTTCTAACTGGCCAACCACGCCACCACAAACGGACCGTCGTCCCACCTACGAGCAGTGGGTGGCGTTGTCTGTGTTGTCACCAGGTCTGTGAAAAACTAAAATTTTCTCCCTTTTTGAATCCGAGGAGTTACATCTTAAGACAGTTTCGATTGTAAATAAGTTTTCGAAAGTGTTTCCCGATTATCTTCTCGATATCCCTCCCAAAAGGGAAATAGACTTTAGTATTGACCTACTCCCAGATACATAGCCTATCTCTATACCTCCTTACCATATGGATCGGGCAGAACATAAGGAATTAAAGGATCAATTGAAAGACTTTTTGGATAAGGGTTTCATTAGACCAAGTATCTCTCCATCTCTCCATGGGGTGCTCCGGTGTTGTTCGTCCGAAAGATGGATGGTTCGCGCTGAATGTGTATTGACAATCAACAATTAAACAAGGTCACAATAAAGGATAAGTATCCTTCTCCAAAAATTGATGACTTTTTTAATCAACTCCAAGGTTCTAGTTTCTTCTCAAAGATTGATCTTTGATCGGGGTATCACCAATTGACAGCAAAAGAAAGTGACATTCTGAAGATATCCTTCCGAACTCGGTATGGTCACTATAAATTTTTGGTAATGTCGTTTGGATGGAGTAATATCCCGGTGGCTTTCATGGATTTAATGAATAGAGTGTTTAAACAATATCTTGACATGTTCTTGATTGTGTTAATTTATGATATTTTGATTTACTCACAAAGTGAGGATGAGCATGTTAAGCATCTATGGATAGTTTTTCAAATCATGAAGGATCGCCAATTGTTTTGTAAGTTTGGAAAGTGCGAGTTTTGATTGAGGTGCGTTGCTTTCCTTGGATTGTCTCCGGTGATGGTATTCAAGTTGATCCTAGGAAGATCGAGGTAGTTAAGAATTGGCCTAGACCTTTGTCTACTTCAGATATTCGGAATTTCTTGGGTTTGGACGGCTACTATAGAAGGTTTTTGGAAGAATTTTCTTCTATTGCTTCACCTTTTGACAACGTTGACTCAAAAGAAGGTGAAATTTTAATAGTTGGAAGTTTGTGAGAATAGTTTCCAAGATTTGAAGGATAAACTCACTTCAGCCCCTATCTTGACATTACTAGAAGGATACGTTGGTTTTGTGGTTTATTGTGATGCTTCTCGGATTGGTCTTGGTTGTTTTTGATGCAACATGGGAAATTTATTGCTTATGCTTCAAGGCAATTAAAGGCGCATGAGAATAATTATCCGACTCATGATCTGGAATTAGTGGCAGTGGTTTTTGCTTTAAAAATTTGGAGATATTATATTTAGGGTGTTCATGTAGATGTGTTCACCAACCATAAGATCTTGAAATACATGTTCACTCAAAAGGACTTAAATCTTTGACAAAGATGATGGCTTGAGTTCTTAAAAGATTATGATATTAGTGTCATTTATCATCCGGGTATAGCGAATGCTTTTGCAGATGCTCTTAGTAGAGTATCGATGGGTACTGTTGCTCATGTTGAGAATGGTAAGAAAGAGCTAGTTCGTGATGTTCATAAGCTCTTCCGATCGGGTGTTTGCTTGGTTGATTCCAATAAGGGTGGCGTGATTGTTCAAAATGGTTCAGAATCATCTCTTATGTTTGATGTGAAAGTTAAGCAACATCTTGATTTGATTTTTGTTGATTTGAAGACGAACGTTTTTTATAAAACCAATAAGGCTTTCTCCCAAGGGAGAGATGGTGTTCTTCATTCCTAAGTTCAATTATGTGTTCCAAATATTGATGAGTCTAGGAAACATATTTTTGTGAAAGCTCAAAGTTCTCGGTATAGTATTCACCTGGGGGCACTAAGATGTACTGTGATTTGTAGGGGGGTCTATTGGTGGAATGGGATGAAAAAGGATATCACGAAATTTGTGGCTAAATTTCCTAATTGTCAATAAGTGAAAGTTGAGCATTAGAAACCAGGTGGTTTGGCTCAAGACATTAGTATTCCTACTTGAATGTGGAAAGATTTGAATATAGAATTCATTACAAGTTTACCTCGTACTAGTCATCAGTTTGATTTGATTTGGGTTATTGTAAATCGGATGATGAAGTCGGCCTATTTTCTTCCATGAAGACTTCAATTTCAACCGAAGATTATGCTAAGCTTTATATTCGGGAAATGGTAAGGTTTCATGGAGTGCCTGTATCCATTATCTCCGATCGTGGTACTCAGTTTTCTTCTTAGTTTTAGAGGACATTTCAGAAAGGTCTTGGAACTCAAGAGAAGCTTAGTACAACTTTTCATCCTCAAAAAAATGGTCAGGCTTGGCATACTATTCAGACATTGGAAGATATATTGAGAGCTTGTGTGATTGACTTCAAGGGATTTGGGATGATCATTTGCCTTTGATTGAGTTTGCCTATAATAATAGTTATCACTCTAGTATCCAAATGGCTCCATTTGAGGCTCTCTATGGTAGGACGTGTCGATCTCCTATTATTAGTTTGAAGTTGGTGAGGTTGCATTGATAGGGCCCGAGTTGGTACATGAGACTATGGAGAAGGTTCGACTTAGTCGTAAAAGGTTGAAAATGGCTCAAAGTCGACAATAGTCTTATGCCAATGTTTGGAGAAGGGAGCTTGAATTTGAGGTTGATAATTAGGTTTATTTGAAAATCTCATCTATTAAAGTTGTATTGAGGTTTGCAAATAAGGGGAAGCTTAGTTCCTAATATGTGCGTCCATGTCAGACTTTGAGGTGTAATCGCAAGGTTTCTTATGAATTAGAGTTACCCAGCGATTTGACATCGATACATCCGGTATTCCACATCTCCTTGTTGAAAAAGTGTGTTGGAGAATTAACGTCTATTGTTCCATTGGAAAGTCTGGGAGTTAAGGAAAATCTTTCATATGAAGAGGTTCCGATTGAAATCTTGAATCGACAAGTCCAAAAGTTGAGAAATAAAAAAGTTTCTTCCGTTAAGGTTCTTTGGAGGAATCAACTTGTTGAGAGTGCCACTTGCGAGGGTGAAGCCGATATGATGTCCAAGTATTATCTTCTCTTTCCCTCTGCTCGTAATCTAGCTTGAGGTATTAAGTTTTCTATGATTCATTCTTTCAGATTCATGCGTTTATTCCTTCTCATGTTTCCATATGCATGCATGTTCTTGAAAACTTGTTTCAAGTTTATTTCTTAGCTTGGAGTCGATTAATCATTGATTATGTTCATTTTGATGTGATTTGCATTAATGTTGGGATGTTAGTTTCTCTCTTTACTCTACTAATACTAGCTTGATTCCCATTTGAGGACGAATATTCCCAAAGGGGAGATATTATAACACCTCTGAAATTGATAAATTGAAAAGGATTAGAAAAGTTGTATTTTGGCTTTGATGCATGTTCTATGAAAGCCACCTTCGGACCATAGAAGGACCTATGATCTATATAGGTCAGTTTAGGAGCTAGTATAGGGGTTTGGTTAAAGTTGAGTCTCTGAACTTTCCCTACGAACCACCAGGACGGTCCGTAGAAGTCCCCATGGCCCATAGTAAGGGGTCCGTAGAAGAAGTCCTGAGTAGATGAAATATTTTGGGAAAAATAGTTCCTACGATAAGGGGTCTACGGCCCGGAGAAAGTCCTATGAACCATAGAAATAAGTTGTGGAAGTTGGCTAGATTTTTGGGTTTCGATAGTTGATTCTATAGTTGACCAGTACGGTCCATAAAAAGTCTTATAGACTGTAGGTCCAATTGTAGACCCTGCCTGGTAGTTTTTTATTAAGGGTATTTTGGTATTTTTCTACCCAATTAACCCCTAAGCAATGTCGTTTTGACCCTATAACTACCCCTATAACTGATTTTACTCTTCAAAACAATACTATTCACTGAAACTCACAAATTCTCTCAAGGGTTTGTTCTCCAAATTATCTTAGGAGCTCCAAGGTGAAGAACTAGGATTTCAAGGGCTTCAAGGATTTTCTCTCTTGCTTTTAGGGCTTTGATTACCCAAATTATGTGGGAATTTACCAATGGATCCCTTTCATCCATTGGTTCCAAAAGAATCTCAATCTCCAATTCAATTTCACCCAATTCTCTTATGGTTTCATATGATTCTCCATGGGTTCAATTTATTGTGATTGAATTACTTATATTTGATGTTATTATGTATGATTTGATTTAATTACATGATTTCCAATTGATTTCATATGGACCCGTGCCTATACCTATTTTTATGAATATGAACTATGATTATGAACTTATGAATTATGATTATGAATTCATGCATGTTTTATGAAAGTAACGATTTATGACTAAATGATGCTTTTGAGATAAAGTGTCAAGGATTTGTGAAAGGTTTTCTCACATTTGAATGAAAATCATAATTTGGATGCTTAGATAGGTAAGTGTCTCAATGAATGAAGTTATGAAATCATGGCTTTGAAAGGAACTATTATAATATGAACTTATGATTGGATTGGTAGTTTTTAATTATTGCCCTTCCAAGTATTTTGATATGATTATGATTATGTCTATTTTGTTTGGATTTACTTAGCACCAATGACTTTGGAATTGAGGCCTTATCGTTAGTAGAGGTTTGGTCTTTGGTAGCAATTCCCTTGTCCCAAACTAAGTGCCCTCGTAGGATTATCTTAAATGACCTAGCTAGTGGATCCACTTAAGCAATATGAATAAGACAGAGTTCTATCTTAGCAAGTATACTCTTTTTTTCTGGTGTGAGGGTTACACCAGATTCCATGTTATAGCTCACATGGTCTTATTGTTGGTTAATGATAAATATCGTACAAATGAACTATGTTTTCTTTAAAAGTATTTTCATGGCTTCCCAATGGTTTTCTATATGCATTGACCTTGTTCATGAACTATGATTTCTCTTTAAAGGCTTTTACTACGTTTTACTTGGTCAAGCATATCATGTTTTAAGTTGATCGTATTATCATGCCTACATTTTCATGCATTTCCTCATACTTAGTACATTCATAGTACTAATGCATATTTGTGTCTATATTGTCTCATAATATAGGGTCTGACGCTCCTCCACCCAGATGCACTTAGGCGGATCGCTCCTCTATTGACTACTTGGATTGGTGAGTCCTCATGATTTGAGGGCTAGGCCGTGAACAATTTTATTTTTCGAGGACTTTTAGATTTCCTATTTTGTTCGTAACTTGGGGGTTTGTCCTAGTCACATCTATGATAGTAGAACGCTTATGTCAGACATAGTAGTTTTTCACATATTCTCTTATGTACTTTGTTGGTATCTTTTATGTCATCTTATGAGTTGATACCTATGTCGCTTGTTCTCCCTTATTGTATTTCTGTTACGTCATGCTTGTGCTAAGTGTCTTATTTAGGGTCTCTGGGAATCCGATTTTCCATGTCATACCTAAGGGGTACTTTGGGTCATGACAAAGTGTAGAAAGAAAGAAAGCGAGTAACAAAACAACAATGGTACTCAACAAGCATCCCTAGTTGACCCTAAGTAAGGCAATATCGAACACAAGTACCCTATCACAACATCTGAACCTCCACATAGCACAGGGATCAAAACTAGCCTATCCTAACAGTCTCATGAATAACAAATACAATATAGAGAAAGTAGTAAACCATTTAGGATAGATAGGCGCCCTAACGTGCCTTAATTCATTAGGTGGCGACTCTTCAATTAAGCCCGAAAACCCGAAAAGAGTTGTTAGGTCGTGCACCGAAAATCCATTTTTTGCGAAAAAACGAGGGCGCGACAGGTGCAAATTCGCAAAAAACGGATTTTCGGTGCACGACCTAACAACTCTTTTTGGGTTTTCGGGCTTAATTGAAGAGTCGCCACCTAACGAATTAAGGCGCGTTAGGGCGCCTATCTATCCTAACTAAATCTAACTTAAGGTCAAACGAACCAGAGATTGGGTAAGGGTTCAAATTACCTTGAGGGGAAGGTGTGAAGCATCCCTCGAGGTCCACAAATGTGGGTCCCGATCGTATCTCGTGCAATTTATGTGGGGGTTACAAGTAGCAATTAAGGTCACTTTATTTGTTTCTTATTTAATTAAGCATGCTTACTAGGTGATATAAATAAACAATATACAAATAAACAAAGAGATACAATTAAAAAGATAAGCGAGAAGACAGAATTAGACAAAGTAGATAAGAGAAAACAGTTTATTATTAAGCTACCCCAAACAGTTATAATATTAAAACAAATAAAGGGGAAAAGGAAAGGGAGACCATGGAAAGCTACGCTTTACGGATCAGCGGTCGACTTATTATTCAGGATGACAAAACCGATGTTTGTCATCTTAAGCCTGAGTCGATTTTCATCATTTCCGTAAGGGCCTAACTACCCCTACCCCACC
>JAJONR010004752.1:0-45479 GCA_029582245.1 Solanum etuberosum | reverse complement strand
TTTAGACGTACCTTAGAGTGTTGGAATCAACTAGAAAACATAGGTACATTGCTAAGGAACTAGTACGGAAAGAAAAGGGAAAAAGTAAAAGACCTGGCGTCCCTGGCGCTCTGAGCGGCGCGGGGTGCCAGACCCAAAACTTCAGGGCTGAAGTTGGAGATCGCTGGCTGGTGCGGCGCCCCAGGGGTGAAACTTCAGGGAGCTCTTTGGGGCGCGCTGGTTGGCGCGGCGCCCCACCCCTTTCCCCAGGTGTTTGACAATTTTTCTTGCTCGTTTTTCAACTCTAAACCCTCTAAACTCAATTGGTTCTTTTTCCAAACATTTAGAATCGACTAAACCCTCAATATGTGTAAGATTCAACTCGAATTCACACCTAAATACATGAATCAATCTCAAGAAACTTCAACAACAAAAACCCACAAGATTTCGAACGAATTTAATCAAGAACTCATAGGATTTACTTTCAAATCAATATAACTTGGCTGAAGTGAATCATGTTTGGCGCGTGGGTGAACTAACCCAACGCTATGTGATCTCACATACCTCGTAGGATTGAATCCTTGGCGAAATCCACAATCAAACTTGAACGATCTTGACGAATTTTGTCTTTTCTTCTTCTTTCTCCTCTTTTCTCCTTTCTCCAAGCCCTAGCATAAACTTCAACTTTTCTAAACTGACTAAAATCTGATTTGACCCCTATTAAACTCCTAAAAACAAATTAAAATAATAGGGTAAGGAAAAGACTAAAATACCCTTTCAAAATCCGAATTGGACTTTCCTTATTTGAACAGCCCAACTTCCAATGGGCATATCTCACTCATATCAACTCAGAATCGCGCAAACTTGGCGGCGTTGGAAAGATTATTCCAAGATATTTTCTACGATATCTGGAAACACACCTAACTCATCCTGAGCTAGGAGTTATGGTCTTTTGAAGTTGGCCAAAACTCAACTTAACATACTTAACAAAATTTCCTGATTTTTATAATCTTTCCAAAAATGGTTATTTCTAATTTTTAACTTCTTCCTAGTTATTTCAATTTGCGAGATGTTACTGATGGATTGAAGCCAGTGTTACACTGGAAACCGTAGTTAGGGTTTGGGTTTGGGTTCAGGTTCGATTCATTCAGAGATTCAGCTGCTGCTGCTTCACTCATTTGTTTCTTTTGTAGCTGGTATTGTGCTATCCATTCAAGTATGAGTGTCAACAACTGTTTCTTTCCTTCTTTTGTGGGGCCCAAGCATTTCGAAGCACTTTGGAACGCTTGAGCTTAATGTTCCTCATGTCTTGTACAGAGATGATGTCTTTGTTTTGCTTCAGCCACTCGAAGAAGATAACAGCCAGCTTGCCGTCACCTTGGAAAAGATCACTCATTAGCCCATCATTTTGATCGTCGTCTTGTGAGAGTTGGAATGACGACTCTGTCATGTTGTTGAAAATTTCATCACTTTGGAAATGCATACAAATTGGATCATCCCAAAATTGATCATTCTCATCTATAAAATCCATGTATCCGAGATCTTCCATCACGTTTAAGCAATCGTCATCATTATCTTCCAAAGTTGGTTGCATTATTTTGTTCAACATCATCTGACTTTAAAACTGTCCATGAGGCAGAATTAGAAGAGGATGCTGAAGATGAAGTTCGAAAAGGCACCTTATAGCTGAAGACGATGTTGATGAAGATGATGACATGCATGCGAAATCTGGGAGAGGGGGAAGTCAGTGGAAAAAATACAATTGTCATTTACATCCAGATGATTTTCATGACCATTTCCATCAAGAAAAATGTATGTGTCACCCACAATAACCCCAATTACATGTTCTTCCTCCATAGGTGAAAATTGATGCTGGCTTGGAATATCTTCTTTCGCAACCATAAAATTCTCTAATCCATCCTCAAATCCTCTTTTCATCTTAATTTCACCATACGTTGTCACATGTATTCATGTATTCTCCGCCATATGACATATGTTGTCACCTGAATGGTGCTAGCCAGCAGTTCACACTTTTAAGAGATGAAACAAAAAAACAACACTAATGTTACTCTACCATGAATGACATAGCCAGCTTAATTCTCTTTTCCACACTGGGTAAACGCACATAACAATATGGATAAGTATGGTTTGTTAGTAATTTTTATTTAGAAAAATGGTTTGATGATCTTTATACCTATAAGAGTTTGTATTCTGAATCTTTTTACTTAACAATTTACCAACTGAACTCTTAGACTCAATCAAAAGAAGATTTGTTAACCCCCCTTCTACCTTGTGTGTAGTTCACTCTTTCTTAAATAGATAACATGTCAAATTCATGTCACATAAATTAATAACATGTCATAATAATCTTCATTAATTATTTTTAAATTTTCTTTACTAAAATTATTAAATAAAAGGTAATATAATAAAATTTAATTTTTTCTTCAAACTAAAATTTGGGATTCCAAAGTGACCACTACGATACATCTTCTCCCCCAAATTTCACCGGAAAAGTCGCTGCCGCCGCCTCTCATTTTGCCGGCGAGACCACATATACTCTCTCCCACACCCGTCTCCATCTCCACCAGACCATCACCATTTTCCTTTCCTCCTTCTCCAACCTCTACAAATCCATCAATCCTAAGCCGCTGCTACACCACCAACTCCGATCGGCAAATCTCAACGCCGCCTCCCGTTTTGGCAAAAAAGAAACCAGCACCACCTCTCTCTCTTACTCCACTACATAAAAGTGGACCCCGGCAAACACCGTCGTTCTCGCCCTTCGCCTGCGAATCAATGGACCCAATGAGGTGCCAATGTCAATACCAAGATCTGTTAAAGAAGAAGACAATATAGTGTAGAGAAGAAAGAAAAAGGGGTTGGACAGGGATTGGAATGGCTGAAAAATGGTGGAGTGCGCGAAGAAGAAGAGTTTTTAAAAACAATTATTTTTTAATTTTGCTCTTCTATAATTTTAATATTTTTTAAACTTAAATATGGTATTCACTTGGCTTTAACACGCGAGTAGTCACACTTTCTCGCCAACTCAATCATCTTAATGTCATATTAATATGGTCAATGATTAGAGGGATTTGATATATTATGTTTTATTAAGTTTAAGAGTTCAATTGGTAAAAAGTTTAGTAGAAGAATCCATAATACAAATTCGTACAAGAGATCATTTCGCCTTTTATTCATGAACTGGCATATTAATATATTTGTGTATGGACATACTATCATTTCAAAGAGTCTAATTTATAATCTAATAAAATATTAAAACATTTGAGCCTAAAGGTGAATATCTATGGAAATTAATTTAATAAATTCATTATCCTTTTCCTGAGGGAGACTTTTCTAAAAAAACATTTCAAAATTCTTAAAAGAATTTGGTTTGTAAATTAGAAGACGACAATTTTCTCTTTCTCTCCATCTTAGAAAAAGAACACTGCAAAAAAATGTTCTAAGGTTTAGAAGATCAAGTTGTTCAATAATATTGTTGCCATAGAATACGATTAGGATTTTCTTTTTATTCTTATGAATTTATATTTGTGTCTAATGATTTACTTGTGATTTTGTATAAGTTTTATAAAATTTTCCAACAAACTCATTTTGACATGAGGATTTGTCAGCCTATTAGTTCCTGAAAAAATAATTTGATAATAAGTAATTAATATTAAGAATAAATTATGAAATAATAAATATCTTTTCTTGATATGTTAAAGGTAATAACTATTAATAGTAGTATAATTTATTTTTTAAAAATAATGAACAAATAAAACTAGATGGAAAGAGTATACTAAGCAAATAAAAATAGAAGAAAAGAATATATTGAACAAGTAAAAGTGAATGAAAAGAATAATAAAGTAGATGGAAATTAGAATTTAAATTTAAACAAGAACAAATATTTTTTATCTTCTTCAATTTTGATTTTCAAATTTATACGCCAATCAAAAAAGCATAGAAAGATTGGTAATAGGATAAACATAACAACAAAGCATTAAAAATAGGATTGGACCGACTTGTTGAGAAGGATAATGATAGTGATACCAATATGGGTTGTGGTGTAGTGGTGGAACTGCTTCATCCTTAATCAGAGGTCTCAGGTTTGAGCACTGGGTATGGAGAAAATCATGTTGGGAGCGTCACTCCCAAATGAGCCCTGTAGTGCGCGATCCGAATTTAGTCGGGGCTCTAATATGAGTTTCGGACACCAAATTGGAAACAAAGAAAATAAGATAGTGGGAAAAGACTTCTTTCTTTGCTCACATGACTTGTCTTCATTTGTACGTGAAGTTTTTCATTTGTCTTCCCTTTGCTCACATATACTAAAATTAACAAAATGTAAAAATACATGCAAAATACAACAACCTTTTTTTTGCTCAACTAATGAAGAATCAGGGTAGTGCTATTCCTCTTCACTTTTCAAAAATCAAAGCTTGAAAATGAACCAAAATACCTCAAAGAGAGAGCTAAAGTTTGATAATGAAAGACGACTAATAGGGTGATAACAGTACACACGAGAGGGTTGAGGATGAAGATTTTGATTTGAGCCAATTTTTTAATGAAAAAAAAGGGTTTGATTTCAGCAGATGAAATTTATTTAAAACAGAAATAAAATTAAAAAACACATGAAGAAGTCAAAAATAAATTACATCTATCACATATGTATAAAAAATATAATTTTTCGCCTCAATAAAACTTGAAGGAACCCTTAGTCCTACTTGGTTCCGTCTTAAGAAAAGATGATTGGTCGAGGGAGGGGTAGTTTTTTCATGCGTGCAGATTGTGTTTATTTCCCCATTGTGGTGCCTCACTTACATGAATTCAGGGCCTCGAAGGGCTTTCTAGCGTATTGGATTCTGCCATCTCATTATAATAACGTCTTTCAACTTTCTCATATCTCTCTCTTCGTTCACATTCAATGCCAAAATTATTGAATAGAATATACAGATAGAGAAATACAAAAGAGGAGAAAATATTGATTTCAATATCGTGTTATTGATGAAAACAAAGTTGCCTATATGTAGGCTGAAAACATAACATGGATATCAAAACTGACGCTAACTTGTTCCTAAATAATTGCTAGTTATTCTCTCCTACAAGTTAAGAGTTATCCATCTAAAGACTAGGTAAAACAAACTTGGTTAAATATAGTCCAAATATAGTAAAAATTGTTAACGAACCCTCCCTTAAATTGATGTTTCTAACACAGTTAACAGAGCTTCAACTTCCTCAAATGAGTAGATACCTAGCTAGTATTCTTCTAAACTTCAGAAAACTTTTCTTCATCAAAACATTAGTGAAGATATCTGATACTTGGTCTTAACTCATGGAGTAATGCTTGCAGTAATGCAACTCAATTACACCATCATTTGTAAGGTCTCTTAAGAAATGATACTTTATATCTATGTGCACGCTTATCTCGTGAAACATCGGATTTTTGGACAATTTGATGGCTAAACTATTGTCGCAATATATGGGAGTAGCATAACCTTGCCTGTAGTGAACTTCCTCAAGCAACTTCCTAAGCCAAATGACTTGACATGTGCATGTTGCTGCAGCAACGAACTCTGCTTATGTGGTGGATAAAGTTACAATAGGCGGCTTCTTAGATGATTATGAATTGGCATTTGATCCGAGCATAAACAAGAAACCACTAGTACTTTTTCTATCATCTCAATCTCCCGCATAATCACTATTTATAAACCCCATCAACAGTGAACTTCATTCCCTTTTATACAACAAACTATGGCTGATTGTGCCTTGCAAATACCTTAAAATGCGCTTAGCATCTAGGAGGTGAAATTTTTTAGGATTGTCCATGTACCTACTAATAAGGCTGAGAGCATACATTATGTCTGGCCGAATTGTGGGATACATCAAACTTCCTACTAGTTTCTTATAGTAGGTTCCATCTACAACTTGGTCTTTTGAATCCTTATCTAACTTCAAGCTAGGATCAGTTGGTGTACAAACTTGGTTGCACTTCTCCATCTGAAATTTCCGCAACAAATCTTGCGCATACATCTTTTGAGATACCGAAAACCCATCACTATATTGGATAACCATTAATCCAAGGAAGTAATGCATACTTTCTAAATCTGCCATATCAAACTCTTTCAGCATGGATTCCTTATATTGTTTAAACATAGCCTCACTACTCCCAATAAAATTAATTCATCAACATATATATAGACAGACAATGAGAATATCACTTTTATTGTACCTGATGGAAAGAGTATGCTCATATAGACATCTCTGAAATCCTTTCTCCATGAAATAAGCATCTATGTGACTGTATCAAGCTCTTGACGCTTGTTCCAATCCATATAATATTTTTCTCAATCTATACACCTTGTGCTTTTCACCTATCCTGATATTGCCGGAAGGTTGATCAACATACACTTCTTCTTCTAAGTTTCCATGTAAAAATGTTGATTTTACATCTAGTACATTGAACACCCATTTTGAGCTTGGAAAACCTTTGGTAACAATTTTTGAAAGGATTTCTTGTGCTAAATCATTTGGGTAAGCTTTTATGACCCTAAAATTTCATTTTCCTTTGATTATTTATGAATTCTAACATTAAAATTTGGGGTTTTGATTTGTAAATGACAAGGTTTTTCAAGAACTCAAGTTCTTAACTAAAATGGAGATTGTGAATTGATTTTTGAGTCTTTTTCAAAATAATTTTCACCAATGAGTTCCTAAAGCCTTCAGTATTGTTTTCAAGTATTAAGTTTTGGATTAAAACATCTTTTTTGAAATTGAATTTTGAATTAATTGGCCCATTTTTCTAACTAATTAATGTGGGTATTGTTGTCTCCCAAAATTGATTGTGAATACTTGATTGATGTAGATTGTGTGGCATTGGAAGTGATTCGAAAGAGGAAAACTCAATATTTGATTGATTAAGGCAAGTGATCTCCTAAACCTTGTATTCTAGTAGAATTCGTGTATTCTCTTTGTTGATTGTGTGTTGGGAGTATGGGGATGAGGTGAAGGTTTATTTGTCCACTTGATAAATCTTAATGAATAAAAATGGGTTTAAATGAAAAGGCAATGTGAAGAAATAATATTTGTGAATTGCCTTGTTGTAACCCCTATTGATTGATTGATATAATGCTTGATTGCGTGAAAGTGGACTTAAATTGTATGAATTGTTCTCTTCTATATGGTGTGATATTACTTATGTGTTGATTGTTGAACATTGTGATGATACATGCGATGGTTTTGATGCCGAGGTCATTTCTAGCTAGTGATTTGATATAAAGCCGATACGAAATGGTTTCAGCTAGTGATTTGATATAAAGCCGATGGTAAATAATTCCGACTAGTGATTTGATATAAAGCCGATGTGAAATGTTTATGCATAGCGATTTAATATAAAACCGATGGAAAATGGTTCCGGCTAGTGATTTGATATAAAATTGATGGGAAATTGTTCTGGCTAATGATTTGATATAAAGTTGATGGGAAATGGTTTTGGCTAGTGATTTGATATAAAATCGATGGGAAATGGTTCTGACTAGTGATTTGATATTGTGCTGATGGGAAATGGTTCTGACAAGAGATTGATTATTGTGATTTAATGCATTTTTATGCTTATGTACGACTTACTTGTTAATTGCGACTGATACACTTGTTACGTGTGATTTCTCAACTTGACATTGAGATTGACCTACTTATTTCATGTTGGTTGTTGACTTACAACTATTGAACTATGATCATTGTGTCTTGTGAGATGTGTATTGAAGAACTGTCAGGTTGGACTGATTTTTGTGCAGGTTGTAGTTTGAGGAGGTTTGATTGGGATGGAAGGGGTACTCGATTTCTAGGTAGTTGCTTTGTTTAGTAGGTTACTTGTTGGATTCTGTGTTGTTGGTACTCACCCCTTGCTTCTACACTTATGTAGGTTCTGAGCCCGGCCCTGTGGGATCGTCCTTCTTCTCCTACTTACTGAGGCTTATCAAAGGACTATTGAGAGGTAGCTACTTGTCATCCCGGTGGGCCTTCTTTTCCTTTTCTTTATGTTTTGTTCTATTTGAGAAACAAAGGATGAGACTTGTAATTATTTAAATTTCGTACTTTATGTTTTAGTGGCTTGTACATGTGATAACCTGATTCTTGGGGGGGGGGGGTTTGTAGCGTAGGGTAGAGTAGATTCGACGGTATGCCACAAGTTTATCCGAGTTCACAGGTGTCCTTGCTTTCCCTTAATAGTCTGAGGGGAATAGAATGGCAGAAGCGAAGTGAAACTATGAACAGATGACTCGATCCTTGACCTCTTATTATAGGCAATAGCGAAGGCTCGACTTATCAATATCATCAATATCATAAGAGAAGAAAAGCAAGTCAAAGAGTATGCCTGGTTCACCAGGTTCTACCACTGCAGGGCCCAATCATAGTCAAAAGCGGAAAAGAGAGGATTTGCAAGAAAAAGTCGAATAGACTGACCTACGAGCATAAGAAAGAAGAGATCAGTTTTTCGCTTTATCTTGTTCTTGCTTATATTTCCGTATTTCTTTCATTTTTGTTGGTTTGAGGATGACTTGTCTTGGTGAGAATAGGCAAGTGTCATCACATCCATTTTTGGGTCATTACATATTTTGAAAACTATTATTATTTTCAAGTATTTTCAGATAGTTTTGAGTATACTATTTTGAGATAGTTTGAGTTTTGAGAAGTTTTGAGACTTTTAAATTTAAATTCTGTTTTTAAGCTTAAATCTACTTGAGTTAGTCTTCTGCTAAGTAGTCAGCCAGACCAAGGGTTTGCTTGGGGATGAACAATGGTTCTCGAGTGCCGACCACATTCAAGGTGTAGGCTCTAGGCGTGACAAACTTGGTATGAGAGAACAGAGTTCAAGTATCCTAGGGTGTCTATGAAGTCGTGTAAGTTGGATCTTATTTATGATTGTGAGGGCCCTATTTCTATAAATGAAGGACTACAGACAATTATGAAAAGTTTTCCTTTCTTTCATACTCTAAATCATGTACTAGAATTGTGTCATAAGGATATTATTCATACTCGTGCGTTTCTCAAATTCATTCGACTAACCCTCATACTCAAGGTGGTTGAAATAGAAAAGCCCAGATCCTTATCAAAGAGTTACTTTCAGGTAGAGTGTTCAAAAAGTCATGAGACTACAAAGGGGCTTCATAGAAGCCCACGAGTGAGCTTAAGTTTTTGGATTCGAAAGAATGCATTGTTATTCATATGAGTCTTGCGTTCGAGCTAAAAGTGAGATGGACTCCCAGACTCTCTTCTCCAAGACTTGCTTCAGGTGATACCATTTAAGAGGGAAGTATGTTTTAGAGCTTGGATAGTATTTTTATCCAAAAAGATAGTATGAGTTAGGATGTTATAAGCAGTAGTAGTAGAAGGGCTCAGAGTCAGAAGTGTGCATTTAGAGGTGTAGTAACTTAAGAGATGGGGATAGTTATTGAGTAGAGTATGTAAGTTGTACCTGTGTACCTAGTTAGTCATTAATGAGGAGTTTTTCCCTTATGTGTGGGTTAAGTAGTAGTAATTTTGTGTCAACTTCATGATAGAAGGCGGAGTAATAGTTACTGCACAGGATGAGTTATGTATACTTCAACTAGAAAAGAGTTTATGTCGATGTGTCAATGTGTTAGTGAAGATCAAGTATAGGTGTTGAATAAATAGCACAGTATTCATGAGGGGATAAATCTAAGCTATGCTTATAATTTTGAAAGGAGAACCCCATGATATTCAGAGGGTTATAGAACTAATTAGGCAATGATGTATAGTGAACGAGTAAATAGTACTTACGTTATAAAAGGAAATGTGATGGTAATCTGTAAATAGGTAGAATTAAGATAAACATTGACTACTTGTCATAAGGTTTTAGTGGACGAGTGTTTTTAAATTTTATCTAGTAATCATAAATTAATATAGTACGTGAGCAATTATATTGATATCCATGTTTAGTATTATAGACACTAAGCTTGAATTTGAGATAAGTGTCACGATAAAAAGCATGACAACATAAGGGTGATGATGTTAGTTTTGGAATTTGATCAGGTAGATTTGACATAGAGTAGGTGGAGAATTAAGGTGTTAGTTTGCAATGAATGTGAGTGGTACAAGTATGGTATTATGACTTTTATATTAGAGCAATAAAGTGCGACTAAGTCATTAGATTAGCAAGCACATTAAGAGGTCTACCCGAGATTGTATGTAGTCACACGAGGTTCTAATTAAGTTTATAATTTTTTTCATGTATGCCTAGATAGTATAGTTGAGTTGTCAATGAGGGGTAGACTGATGTAAGCATTATTTATTACCCGTACAAGTTTGGTAAAAGAGATTTTATGTAGCCTAGACAATGATGAGTCTCTTAAATATAATTCAAGTTTCCTCTAGTTAGGTAGATATGAACTTAGAGAGGCAGTATTAATAGACTAAGAATGAGAAGTCAAACTATTAAGAGTTAGACTAAGCAACTTTATAAGCCAATAAGGAAAGGTTAAGAGAAGTATCTCAGAAAGAGGTCTTAGAAGGAATCTTAGTACCTGCACATGGAAAGTTTAGAAGCCATGAGATTAGCCTTTCCTGAGTATTAGATTAAATCGAATAAAGACTAGTTTAGGAAAGATAGAATAGATCCATAGCCTCAAAGTATCAGCTTTAGACCTAAGGGGGAGATGATAAGATGAGAAACCAAGTCAAGTGTCAAGAATCAGATAGTGATGTGTTCAGAAAGAGTTATAGTGTTATATCAATCCATTCATACTCTAGAATGTTCCCCAAAGTTCAGTCATTACAACATCCTATTGATGTTTCTAATATTATAATTTTGTGTCCATGACCTATGCTCACACACTTCAGACAGATTCACATCTATGCTCAGCTTCCAGAATGAGAGGCAAAGCCTTTAGCTCATTGATCTCAATCTAACTCCATAAAGTCATAGATGTCAACCTTATGATGTGAACCGATTCATATAAGCACTCATGTCTCATAGTATGCTCAGTCTCGTGAATTCATGATTTACTTTCAATGGCTATAAACATAATGTTATGTTATTCATATTCTTATATCAGATTTCTCAAATGAATCGTGCTTATGATCCTTCGCTAAACTCCCTCAGTGATCCTTTTTAATTTTGAGAGTGATGTTATTGAAGTGATGATAGATAGGAGAGGGTTGATGTTTCTTAGTATGGTAGTGGTGATGTGTTTATTCAATCTCAAGTTATGAATGCGGAGGAAAAAGGAGATGAGATTTTACGATGAGTAATAGTTAGATGAGAGTAATTAGTCAATTTCTTGATAGTTATGTGTGAAATTTCAGTTGGTAGAGATGGCGAGAGAATGACAAATTCTTAGAATGATTAGTTAGTAGGATTCCATGGAGTGGTTATAGTTCTAGGCTTAAATGTGGTGTTTAGAACATTAGGATGAATGCAAGATGCATTAGGTACTTCTTGATTAGGACTCGAAGTTTTGTTGAATGCATTTGTAAGAAGTAGTGTTCTTGGAATGAGATTTCTTATAGAGGCATAAGACATGAATCCTGTTATTTAGATTAGTATAATGACCTCTTGATAAGGATTTGATTTGTGATACACAATTGACACTTTCATTAGTGGTTGCTCTTACGAGTCAAACTTGTGACATATAGATCACAAAAAGATAACTCTACTATTGTTTCAATTGGTCCACCTTTCGAATTAACATTATATATGTAAGCATTGTTTATTTTTTATTTGTCTTTAAATTTAATTCGACATTATTACCTTGCAACTTCATAATTTTTGTTGAGTTACACGGTAATCTTGTAATAAAATCACATAATCTGAAAATACTAAATAAATGTGATAATAAACTCATAATATGAATGAATTAAACAAATGTGATAATACACGTGAGATATATAGACTCGATCATAATATGAAAGCATTAAATAAACATGACAATACATGTGATAGCTAGCTAGACTCATAACAAGAAAACATTACAATACTCGTGAAAGTACACTCACGCACCTACTATAAATTACACAGATGTTCCTCTTAAAATTGCTCAGTCTTATTCAACAAAAACATCTTACTTTATTCTTCATTTTTTTTCCAATGGAAAATGAGACCAAAAAAGGCAAGAAAAAATTGAAATGAAGTTGATTGAGACTGAGAGAGCACGTATGGTGAGTTTCTCAAAAAGAAAAAAAAACTTTATTTCAGGATGCAAATAAGTTTGTAACTCAGATTGGAGCAGATGTTGGTGTTATGCTCTTTTTACCAAGTGGAAAATCAAGTTCCTATGGTTCTACAAGCATAGGAGAAATAATTGATAAATTTCTCAAAGTTAAACAAGAGGATCGCAAACGTGATTATGCTGAGGGAAAATTAAATGGTTTTGAGGCATTGGAAGATCTCCATAAAGAGTTACAAGCATGGAATGAGAACGATAAAAAATGAATACTAATGCATAAGATTATAGACCCTGGCTCAGAAGTACCTTCAGATAAACACATGGAGGAGAAGAAGCTGGAATTGAAGTTGCGGGTAGAGAAAATGAAAAACGAAACACAAAGTGCTATTTTGACTGAGCATCTGAAGTTTGATTTAAATGTCGCCCCTGAGCCAGAAGAGTAGGACGGATCTTGAACTCAAAATTATAATGGAGTTGATAGTTGGAGTTCTTGAAATTCAAGCTATGTTTCGAGAAGACTTTACCAGCGATCGAATTTTTCAATTATGGTCAATTCTTGCCTTTTTTATTAAGTCACTTATTTTTTTATGAGGTTTTAGATTACAAAATAAAATGGTTATGAAGTTCTTATGTTATTAAGTCAGTTTTTTTTCATCCTTTATCTTTAATGATGCTTTATGTTGCCTAGATTGGTAAATCAATTGAAATTGTTATTTAACTAGTGAACATTGTTAAAGTGATCAAACAAAGAAAACCTCCGACACTCATTGATTTTCTTTTATTTTTTTATAGTATATATATATATATATATATTGGACTGTTGAAATTTGAACAAACAAATTTGGCAATAACAACCTAGTCAAATTTAGAGAAGTGCTCGTCCAAGAATCATTTCTAAAGGTTTGAATATACTTTCTCTATCTCAATTTATATAAGTTAGTTTGACTTGACATGGAGTTTAAGAAAAAAAGAAAGACCTTTGAAATTTATGGTCTAAAATAAGTCATAAATATTTATGTGACTTGAAATTATTTCATTAAGGGTAAAATGGGCATTTTAAAATTAAAGAAACTACTTAAAGAAATCTATCATTCTTTTTAGTGACTATAAAGGAAAGTGAGACATATAAATTGAGACAGAGGGAAAGGGAGTACTATACTGGAAGATAAGAATGAGAACGCATCTGAAAGCTGAAAGTTTGTGGACTATTATTGCAAATGGCTATGAAGAGCCAGAAAACGATGGTGAACTTAGAGATGAAAAATCTTGAGGATACGTATCGTCAAGATGCAAAAGTCTTGAGAAAAATCCAAATGAGAGCCTCAAGAGCATATTTTACAAAAATTGCTACTTGTGCGACTGCAAAGCAAGCTTGGGAGTCTCTAGAAACTGAGGTGTATGGTGACGAAAAGGTACGCACTATAAATCTTCAAACTCTTAGAAGAGAGTTTCAAAATTTGAAGATGATAGAATTTGAAAAAATAGATGAATATTGCACAAGAGTCATGAATATTGTCAATGAAAAGAGAAATCATGGTGATACAATTTCTGACCAACAAGCTGTGAAAAGATTCTAATAAGTGTCACATAATAGTATGAGTACATTGTTGCTATCACTGAGGAGATGAAAGATCTTTCTAAGTTTTCCATCAAAGAGCTAGTTGGATCATTTCGTGCACACGAGAAACGAAGATTTTTTCGTGAAGATCAACCCAAAGAGACGGCTTTCCAGTCCCGAACCAATGAGAATTCTCAATAATTCTCAAAAACTCAACAAAAGAAGAAATGCAATCCAAAAAAAGAAGCAGGATCATGATGGTTCTTCTAAGAAGGTTGAAGAAAAAGGAGAGAAAAGTATTAGTCTTTTTTGTACAATTTGCAAAAAGACTAATCACAATGCAGAAAAATGTTGGCACAAAGTCAAGCCCCAATGTTCTTTTTGTTAAAAGTTTGTCCACATTTAGAAGGATTGATGGCACAAGCAATGGGAGCAAGCAAATTTTTGTGAAGAACATGAGGAAGAAAAGGAAGAAAACCTTTTATTTGCTTCTCAATCTGATGCTTCAGCAAAAAACAATGAATGGTATGTTGATAGAGGTTGTAGCAGTCACATGACTGGAGATGGAAAGGTTTTCCTCTCAATTAATAGTAGCATCACTACTAAAATGAGAATGGGGAATGGAGTCTTAGTTGATGCAAAAGGCAAAGGTACCAATTCGATCAACATAAAAGGGAGCGGTAAGCAAATTCATGATGTTCTTTATGTTCCTGACTTGGAAGAAAATTTACTTAGTGTTGGTCAACTCATGGAAAATGGTTATTCTCTTGTGCTTAGAGATAATTATTGCAATATTTATGATAAAATTGAGCCAAACAAAGTCATTGTTGAAGTAGAGATGATTAAAAAAAATCTTTTTTTACAATTTCATTACAATGCATTCAAAAATGAAGCTGTAGATGATTCGTGGTTTTGGCACAAAAGATTTTGTCACTTGAACTTTCATGGTTTGGTAGAGAATTACATACTAATATTAAGGTAGAGAATACTTCTATCATATCTTTAGATGTGTCAAATCAAAAAGAGGATGAGGAAATGAAAGTGGAAGATGTCCCTCAAGGGGAAGAATCTCAGCTTCAGATGATGAAGAACCACCTCCAAGAGGAACAAAACTGTTGAGTGACATTTATCAAAGATGCAACTTTGCCGGTGTTGAGCAAGAAAATTATGAGGAGGCAATAGAGCATGATGTTTGGAAGAAAGTCATGGCAGAAGAAATTCAGATGATTGAGAAAAATAATACTTGGGAGTGTGTAACTATACCCAAAGAAAGAGAAGTTGTAAGTCTAAAATGGATTTACAAAACCAAACTCAATCAAGAAAGAGATATTCAAAAGCACAAGAGAAAGGCGAAATTCAGTTGCAATTATTTTCAGACAGGAGAACAACTTGCTGACATCTTCACCAAAGCACTTCCAAGAGAAAAGTTTTGCTATCTTCGAGAAGACATTGGAGTTGTGAAGCAAAACGCATTAAGGGGGAGTGTTGGAATTAATGCATTCACACTTTGATGTTTAGTCTTCCAATATTGTCTCTTAATTTTTAAAGAAGTCTTTTAGGATTTTGTAATACATGTATCTAGTAAATTGTGATACATATATCTAGTTATTTGTGTAAGACCTTTGGTTTTACATTTTTATTAGTATAAATAAAGATGTAATTGATGATTCTAATCATCTCAAGTGTCTTTAAGTAGCCTATATAAAACTTGAGCATTCTCTGAGAAAGTATTCCCCTTCTATATTTCCTACAAATTGGTATCAGAGCAGGCAGAGGTCCTGAGATCGGAGATCGATCTCACCGCCACCCAAATTAAAAAGAATTTTCACGTGTTTGGCCCATGAAAAAAATCAGGCCCGCACGTAAGTGGGCGTGTTGAGAATACAATTAAATAATAAAAGTGTGTTCTCTCTAACAACTTAAACTTTTAGATGAGATGGTCACACACTTCATCATGCGCAACTCGAATCAATAATACTATTTCACTCTAATCCCTTTACCCCAAAACATTTATCGCTATTTGTTGCTCACCCCAACTACCATCGCCTTTGGCTACTAACCGTATTCTCCACCGAAAGCAACGATAGCATCCAATGGTTTCAGGTCGTAGGACCAAAAGTTATCGGTGGAATACATAAAAGTTATTCTTTCTTTGATTTTAAATTTTTATATTAGATAAATCAATTAATCGATAACCCGGTGGATAACTGTTAAGCCGAATCAAATCAACTGATATCTTATTATTTTGATATCTAAAATCAAATCGAACCACCCCACAAGCATCTCTATAAGTAAGATATTAGGCTTTTGTCTTTCCATTTTAGGCTCCAATCATCTCCATTTTCTCTCCCCCTATCTTCTAAAATAAGAAGATGATTAAGTGAATTGTAATCAAACGTTCATTGTAAAATTTAAGGGAAAAAACATTCCAACTTCAAAGCTTTAATGACTTATAACCGTAGTGAGAGTTAACTTTTTCACTTTCAGATCACGTTGCCTATGGCTTGCAAAATTAAAAGAATGTCTTATCAATGGAGAAATTACAACAAAATCACATGAACAATTAAACATTAAAGGTATTGTAATTAAAGACCCATTAACAACCATTAAAAAGTTTCAAAGCTTTGAATTCAAATAAGGGAAATAATAGGTGTTTTTGAAATTGTTATTTGTTTAAACTAAGTGTTGTTAGTTGTTACCAACGATTAAAAATATTCTTTGGGGTTTATATCTCGATTCTAAAGGAGTTTGGCGATGATTAGAGTTAATTATTACTGAAACTTCATGTCGACACTTTAATAGAAAGACATAAATTAGTTGTATGCAAATTGTACGTAAAAATAGTATGTTCTGTCCGAATTTGTATACAACAAAAAACTATATATATGCTTTTTGCATGCAAATTATACATAGTTGTATGTTTTGACCATATATATATAGAGAGAGAGCACACTCGCTAATTTTTGAAAATCAAACTAAATTATGTAAATATTGTGATATGTTTAGTATATCATCTTATAATCGATTGCTTAAATTTTCACCATTAACAAAAATTTATTAAATTACAGAAACAGACTTCAAAAGTATATAATTAAGCGTAAATAATAATTATACCTCTAATATTGCGATAGTATAATTCTGCTCTTTGATGTACATGTCTATTTTGATTAAGGCTGTCGAAAATAAGCCTAAATATAGGTAATCCGATCGACTCGGCCATAATTTTAAGGGTTGGGCTCAAGATAATTTGAATTAGGTTCAATCTCAAGTCTCAACTAATCAAATCTTAAATCATTTTAAGCGAATCCTCAATTGAGCCCAATTTAATCTCCAATTTCAACCCGTTTTAAAATTCTTTATTTGCATTGATGTAAGGTATATTCCTATATTGAAGGTATGAATTACTATTTATTCTATATCTTTTAAGATTTATTTATCAATTTGTAACTTTTTTTAAAAAAAAATCTTGATTTAAAATTCATGGTTATAAAAGTTAAATAACATGTTAATATTATGTATAACTTATGTAACACCTCAGAAATCAGACTTGAACTTTGCAGCAGAAAACCGAAGAAACAGGTGAACCACAGAGGAGTTCACGGGCCGTGATCAGGACCACAGTCCATCACCATCATCGTGGTTCACACCCTCCCAACAATGGTGGACCACGGAGCCCTTCACGGGCCGTGTACCACCTCACGAGCCGGGGGAAGGCTCGTGGAGGAAGTACAGAAACACCCAGGGCTCAGGCACCAGACCACAGAGCCCACGGGCCGTGGTCTTGATGACGGGCCGTGGTGGCGTCCGTGGACCTGAGCCAGCAGACCCCCAGCCCAAGTGAAGAACCACGGTGGCCTTCACGGTCCGTGGTCCTTCACATGGGTCGTGGTAGGGCTCGTGGTTGGACCTCCCCAGAATGAGTGGTCACTGGCCAAGAACCACGACCCACTTGAAGGGCCGTGGTCCCTCTGACGGTCCATCATTGGGTCCGTGGAAGGCCCCCGTCAGTTTTAAGTTGGGATCATTTTGGTCTTTTTCCTATGCATTGGACATTTAAACTACATCATCTAACACCTAAACTACGTCGTTTTACTCAGTTTCAGCCTAGTAATTTAGTCAGAACCTACCTAAAACCTTTATTCTCCAAAATCACCAAAAAATAGAACGAAGAGAAGAGAAAGAGGCGCCAGTTTTCTCAGAACACACATCAGGTTTTCTTCAGTTTCAGCCCCGAAATCGAAGGATTTCTCCGTAGATTTCATCGTATGTGGGATTTTACTAGTGGGTTCCTTTCATCCACTAGGTCCATAGAATTCAGTCAGATTCTTGATTCTCTATATCTTGTTTAGACCTAGGGTTTCTAAAACCTTGGAGAATTGTTGTGATTTAGCTGTTATAGTATTCTTAATCAGATTATCCTGTTCTCGTGAATTCGTTACTTAGTTCGTCAAATGAGACTCAGAACCCTAGTTGTGTAGATTTTCTTAGTTCAGGAATTACACTTGCTAGGTCAGTTAAACAGATAAACATGCTCCAGTTTCGAATGTTACATTGTCAGTTCCCAAATCTTGCATTCTCAGATTTGCATATCAGAATAGTGAGCTATCGAGTATTTCAGTTATGTTGTGTCTTACACATTTCCAGTTGGGAGTAGACTTAGCACCGAGTTAGACTAGGGTTTAGCATACCCTAATAGTCCCAGAACTGTGAGCCCCCGTAGGTTTATAAGTCCCCTCTGTGGGCATCAGATTTAGTGATCACGCCAGTCATGCCTTTATACCCCTGGCAAGGTATATTGGGTCCTCTCGATGGGGCGTATACATCGGACTCGGTGTTTAGCTCACGTGGTTTTATGTTGGTTAATAGTAGCTCCCACAGTCAGACTCTAGTGTATTTGACCAGGTTTTCAGTTATACTTCAGTATTCAGTCTTAGCATGTCAGGTTCACGATTAGTACTTGGTCATTGCATTTAGCTCAATTTTCAGTTATATTTCAGTATCTATGTTTATGTTCAGATTATATCATTGCTCAAATATGCTTTTTTCAGATTATATGTTTGTTGAGCTATATTCTATATCTTGCATGCTCAGTACATTCCAAGTACTGACGCATACTCTACGCTACATCTTTTCATGATGTAGATTCAGGTACTCAGCATCCAGATCACGCATAGATCGGTTCTCAATTCGTTTTCAGCAGCTTCAGTGGTGAGTCCTCATACTTCGAGGACAATAGACATGTTTTTCATATTCAGTTTTTTAACTTCAGTTTTCAGTTTTTCTAGAGTTAGCTGGGGGCATGTCCCAGCAACTCTAGTCAGTAGAGGCTTTTCAAACATAGTATTAGATTCAGCTTTAGCTTTTGAGTGAGTGTTCAGTATCACTAAACTCATAGTACATTATATATATTTAGATCAGTTTTGGATATTCCCCATTTTTAGGTAACCACTGTTTTAGCTTCCGCATAGTTTATATTTTATTTAGCTATCTTTCAGTATGCTTATTATATGCCAGAAATGGTTAGCTTGGGGTCACTCGTGTGATCCTAGGTCCCGTGTTACGTCAAGGGGGTAGCCTCAGAGCGTGACAAACTTGGTATCAGAGCATTAGGTTTAAGAGTCCTAGGATGTCTGAAAGCCGCACTAAGTAGGGTCTTTTTCATGGTTGTGAAGTGCACTACATCTATGAGAGGGAGACACAAAGTGTTTTAAGAAAAACTTCATTTCCTTTGTTATTCTTATCGTGTGTGAGTATGAACTCTATTCAATCTCCTTCTAACTCCTGCTCTTCGCATTTCCAAAAATGCCTCCCAGAAGAGCTAACACAAGGAATCAGCCAGTAGCTCGAGCAGACCCATTGAAGGAGCAAGTCATGTATGCCGAGTTCAGGGCTGCTTACCAAGTACTTGCTCAGGCCATGACTACCCAGGTAAATCAATAGGTTGTGGTCCCAACTCTGCCACTGACTAACACTACTACAGCAATAATCCAAGACTTTACTCGGATAAACCCTATAGAATTTCATGGGTCTAAGTTAGAATAAGATCCACAAGAGTTTCTCGATGACATCTAAAAGGTAACAAACATTATGGGTGTCACTCAAGTCGAGAGTGCAGATTTGGCCGCCTATTAGTTGAAGGGAGTGGCCTACACTTGGTACCAGCAGTGGAAGGAATCTTGTGGTATTAATGCATATCCAGAAACTCTCTCAGAACCCTTCTCAATCTCTACTATAGTTGGTGACCCAGTAATAGCTAGACGGGTATACAGAAATTGCCCTGTCACAGTCTCTCAGAAAGTCACCTCAGCAGATCTTGTAGAGTTAGAAATGATAGATTTTGATATCATTCTAGGCATGGATTGGTTACATTCTTGTTATGCCTCAGTCGATTGTAGAACTAGAATCGTTCGGTTTCAGTTTCCGAACGAGCTAGTCTTAGAGTGGAAGGGTAGTAGCTCAGTGCCTATGGGTCGATTCATCTCTTACCTTAAGGCCAGAAACATGATTTCCAAGGGATATATCTATTATCTTGTTCAGGTTAAGGATTCAAACTCTGAAACCCCAACTCTTGAGTCAGTCCCAGTAGTAAAGGAGTTTCCAAAAGTGTTTCCAGAAGATCTTCCCGAAGTTCCTCTCGAAAGGGAAATCGACTTCGGAATAGATCTCCTCCCAGATACCCATCCCATTTCAATTCCTCCTTACAGAATGGCTCCAATCGAGCTTAAGGAATTGAAAGAGCAGCTAAAGACCTTCTAGATAAGGGCTTCATTAGACCTAGTATCTCATCATGGGGTGCTCCAGTGTTGTTTGTGAAAAAGAAAGATGGTTCTCTCAGAATGTACATTGACTATCGGCAGTTGAAAAAAGTCACAATCAAGAATAAGTATCTCATCCCCAGCATTGATGACTTGTTCGACCAACTTCAGGGTGCTAGTTGCTTTTCTAAGATAGACCTCAGGTCCGACTATCATCAGCTCAGAGTCAGAGATAGTGACATTTCAAAAACAGCTTTCAGAACTCGATATGGTCATTATGAATTTGTAGTTATGTCTTTTGGACTAACGAATGCTCCTGCATATTTCATGGACTTAATGAACAGGTGTTCAAACAGTATTTGTACTTGTTCGTCATCGTCTTTATTGATGATATCCTCATCTATTCTCGGAGTGAGGAGGAGCATGCGACTCATCTGAGAGTTATTCTACAAACTCTCAAAGATCGTCAGTTATTCGCTAAGTTCAGCAAATGTGAATTTTGGTTACAATCGGTCGCTTTCCTTGGTCATGTGATATCCAGCAAAGGGATCCGAGTGGATTCTCAGAAAATTGAGGCAGTGCAGCACTGGCCCAGACCCACCTCCCCAACAGATACCAGAAGTTTCTTGGGTCTGGCCGGTTATTATAGGAGGTTTGTTGAAGGATTCTCATCCATAGCTTCCCCATTGACCAAGTTGACTCAGAAGAAGGTCAAATTTCAGTGGTCAGATGAGTGTGAGAAAAGCTTCTCGGAACTGAAGACTAGGTTGACTACAGCTCCGGTCTTAACTCTACCAGATGGTTCAGATAGTTATGTAATTTATTGTGATGCATCCAGAGTCGGCCTAGGTTGTGTGTTGATGCAGCGAGGTAAGGTCATAGCTTATGCTTCTAGATAGCTTAAGGTCCATGAGAAGGACTACCCGACTCATGACCTCGAGCTTGCAGCCATAGTATTTGCCCTAAAGATTTGAAGACACTACTTGTATGGTGTTCATGTTGATGTGTTCACAGATCATAAGAGCCTCCAATATGTGTTCACCCAAAAAGATTTGAATCTTCGTCAGAGAAGATGGCTTGAGTTCCTCAAAGACTATGACATGAATGTGCTTTACCATCCCGGTAAGGCCAATGTAGTAGCTGATGCTCTTAGTAGGTTATCCATGGGTAGTGTAGTACATGTTGAGGAAGAAAAGAAAGAGTTAGTCAAATATGTTCACCGGCTTGCTCGCTTAGGAGTTCACCTTACGGACACGTTAGATGGTGGTGTGATAGTTCAGAATGGGTCAGAATCTTCATTGGTAGCGGAGGTTAAGGAAAAACAAGATAATGATCTTATATTACTTCAGTTGAAAGGTGCAGTTCATCAGCAGAAAGTTGAGGTTTTTTCCCAAGGGGGAGATGGTGTACTTCGTTACCAGGGTCGCTTATGTGTTCCTAATGTGGGTGAGTTGAGGAAGCAGATCCTTACATAAGCCCATAACTTCAGGTATACTATTCATCCAGGTGCCACTAAGATGTACCGTAATTTACGGAAAGTCTTTTGGTGGAACGACATGAAGAGAGACATAGCAGATTTTTTTGTGGCTAAGTGTCCTAATTGTCAACAGGTTAAGGTAGAACATCAGAAACCAGGAGGTATGACTCAAGAGATTAACATTCCTACATTGAAGTGGGAAGTGATAAACATGGACTTCATTACGAGTTTACCTCGTACTCACAGACAACATGACTCCATTTGGGTGATAGTGGACAGAGTCACTAAGTCCGCTCACTTCATGGCTGTCAAGATTACAGATTCAGCGGAGGACTACGCCAAACTCTACATCAATGAGATAGTCAGGTTGCATGGGGTTCCCTTGTCTATCATCTCAGATAGAGGTCCTCAGTTTACCTCTCATTTCTGGAGATCGTTTCATAAAGGTCTTGGTACCTAGGTAAATCTCAGTACAACATTTCATCCACAGACAGATGGTCAGGCAGAGCGTACCATTCAGACCTTAGAGGACATGTTGAGAGCTTGTGTGATCGATTTCAAGGGAAGTTGGGATGATCACCTACCTCTCATAGAGTTCGTCTATAATAATAGCTTCCATTCCAGTATTCAGATGACCCCGTATGAGGCACTATATGGGCGTAGATGCAGGTCCCAATTGGTTGGTTTGAAGTAGGTGAAGCAACCTTGGTAGGGCCAGATTCAGTTCATGAGGCTATGGAAAAAAATCAGCTCATCAGGGATAGACTAAAGACAGCTCAGAGTCGACAGAAGTCCTATGCAGATGTTAGGAGAAGGGATTTGGAGTTCCAAATCGATGATTGGGTTTTTCTAAAGGTGTCACCTATGAAGGGGGTGATGAGATTTGGCAAGAAAGGAAAGCTCAGTCCCAGATATGTAGGTCCTTACAGAATCCTGAAAAGGGTTGGTAATGTGGCATATGAGTTAGAGTTTCCAGCGGAACTAGCAGCGGTTCATCCAGTCTTTCATATTTCCTTGTTGAAGAAGTATGTGGGTGATCCGGCATCAATAGTGCAATTAGAGAGTGTGACTGTGAAGGATAGTCTCACTTATGAAGAAGTGTCAGTTGAAATTCTTGACCGTCAGGTTCTTAGGTTGAGAAATAAAGAAGTCGCTTCATTGAAGGTTTTGTGGAGGAGTCAGTCTGTAGAGGGAGCTACTTGGGAAGCAGAAGCAGCCATGAAGACCAAGTATCCTCATCTCTTTCCTTCCGATCCCATTTCAGCTTCAGGTAATAGTTCCTCTCCAGTCTCTCCGTTTATTCTTGCGTAAATTCAGTCCCAGTATCTTTTTCCTTCAGTTATTCTTGCATTTCAGCATAATTGCATGTTCTTGGAACTCAGTTCAGTTAGATATCAGTTTCTAGTACTTAGTGGTAGGGATTACAGCTCCTTTTCTCCGTACTCAGCTAGTTTAGGCTTCATTCGAGGACGAATGTTCTCAAGGGGGAGATATTGTAACACCTCAGAAATCAGACTTGAACTTTGCAGCAGAAAACCGCAGAAATATGTCAACCACGGAGGGGTTCACGGGCTGTAATCAGGACCACGGTCTGTCACCCTCATCGTGGTTCATACCCTCCCAGCAGTGGTGGACCATGGAGCCCTTCACGGGCCGTGGACCACCTCATGATCCATGGGAAGGCTCGTGAAGGAAGTACAGAACCACCCAGGGCACAAAAATCAAACCACGGAGCCCTCCACGGGCCGTGGTCTTGATGAGGGGCCGTGGTGGCGTCCGTAGACCTGAGCTAACAGACCCCCAGCCCAAGTGAAGAACCACGGTGGCCTTCACGGTCCGTGGTCCTTCATATGGACCGTGGTAGGGCTCGTGGTTGGACCTCCCCAGAACCAGTGGTCACTGGCCAAGAACCACGACCCACTTGACGGGTCGTGGTCCCTCTGACGGTCTGTCATTGGGTACGTGGAAGGCCCCCGTCAGATTTTAATTTTGGGTCGTTTTGGTCTTTTCCCTATGCGTTGGACATTTAAACTATGTCGTTTTACTCAGTTTAAGCCTAGTAATTTAGTCAGAACCTACATAAAACCTTTATTCTCCAAAATCACCAAAAACTAGAACAAAGAGAAGAGTAAGAAGTGCCAGTTTTCTCAAGAACACATAGCAGGTTTTCTTCAGTTTCAGCTGCGAAATCGAAGGATTTCTCCGTAGATTTCGTCACCAAGTATGTGGGATTTCATTAGTGGGTTCCTTTCATCCACTAGGTCCCTAGAATTTAGTCAGATTCTTGATTCTCTATATCTTGTTTAGACCTAGGGTTTCTAAAACCTTGAAGAATTATTGTGATTTAGCTATTATAGTATTCTTAATCAGATTATCATGTTTTCGTGAATTCGTTGCTTAGTTTCTTGCATGAGACTCAGAACCCTAGTTGTGTAGATTCTCTTAGTTCAGGAATTACACTTGCTAGGTCAGTTAAACAAATAAACATGCTCCAGTTTCGAATGTTACATTATTAGCTCCCAAATGTTGCATTCTCAGATTTGATGTAAGAACAGTGAGCTATCCAGTATTTTAGTTATGTTGTGTCTTACACATTTCCAGTTGGGAGAAGACTTAGCACCGAGTTGGACTAGGGTTCAGCGTACCTTCATAGTCCTAGAACTACATGCCCCCGTAGGTTTATAAGTCCCCTATGTGGGCATCAGATTTAGTAATCACGTCAGTCATGCCTTTATACCCCTGGCAAGGTATATTGGGTCCTCTCGATGGGGCGTATACATCGGACTCCGCATTTAGCTCACGTGGTTTTATGTCGGTTAATAGTAGCTCCCACAGTCAGACTCTAGTGCATTTGACCAGGTTTTCAGTTATACTTCAGTATTCAGTCACAGCATGTCAGGTTCACGATTAGTACTTGGTCATTGCATTTAGCTCAGTTTTCAGTTATATCTTAGTATCTATGTTTCTGTTCAGATTATATCATTACTCAGCATCCAAATCACGCATAGATCGGTTCTCGATCCGTTTTCAGCAGCTTCAGTGGTGAGTCCTCATACTTCGAGGACAATAGACATTTTTTTCATATTCAGTTTTTTTACTTCAGTTTTCAGTTTTGCTAGAGTTAGTTGGGGGCATGTCCCAGCAACTCTAGTCAGTAGAGGCTTTTCAGACATAGTATTAGATTCAGCTTTAGTTTTTGAGCGAGTGTTCAGTATCACTAAACTCATAGTACATTATATATATTCAGATCAGTTTTGGGTATTCCCTATTTTTAGGTAACCACTGTTTTAGCTTCCGCATAGTTTATATTTTATTTAGTTATCTTTCAGTATGCTTATGATATGCCAGACAGGATTAGCTTGGGGTCACTCGTGATCATAGGTCCCGTGTTACATCAAGGGGATAGCCTCGGGGCGTGACAACTTACATATATCCTATAGTGTAAGACCTAAAATTACATCATATTCCTACTCTTTTCTATTTTACAAAAGTCCCTTAAAATATCAATCATCCTGATACATAAGTTTCATCCATATACATTAATTGTGATACATTATAAAACTTGTTTGTTGCGCTTAATGTGGAATATTAATGTAAAATTGATTTTCTTTTCCACAAATCACGCGGAACTGATTCATATCAATCCATTCCAATCTGTAACAGCTTCACAAAATTTAGAATTCAAATTTTTATCTTCTCCATCAATTCAAAATCGTGAAAGTTCCACAGGAGGAAACAACCCTTCTTTGTATTGTTGCTTAACAAGAAGGGTGACAAGATCACAAGCCTTGGTTGCTGCTAATATTGCTAACAAGGTCCCTCTGTCAACTAGTAAGTTTCTATTCCCTTTTTTCATCTTTCGTTTATTGAAATTTAATTTGATTTCTGAAAAGTTATTTCATTTCTTGTTAAGAGAAAATTGAAGAATCTGAGAAGAAAACAGTGGCGAAATCAAGAAACAGAACTGGGAAACAATCAACATTGATTGATATAACGAATGATTCTCCCATTGTTGGTCTTGCTATGGGGAATTTAGAGACCCCATTTTTAGAAATGTCCAAGAAAAGGATTTCCGGTCAAGCCAAATACTTGGTTACTCCTGGATCTAGCGAGGATTTATTGAGGGGATAAGTTAAGACTTTGTTGCAAAAGGTTGAAGACAAAGTTTTGTTTTGTCGATTTGATGTGAATATGTAAGTCATGATACATTAGTAGTAAACGACGCGCATGTATTGTAATTTTATATCTATGGATTATGATGTGGTCAGTATTTTGTATCTGGATGTGATTTGTATAAAAATGTATCATCATAATATATTGTATATGATACATGTAATAAATGGATTAACAATTGAGATGGATCAGATATGTTTTGAATATCGAGTGTCTGTATCACAAATTTATATAAATGTATCAGACTATTATTGTGTATATTGTACATATAAATAGTGTAGCAATCAAGATATGTAAATTACTTGTTTTGATCAAGAAAAAATTTGGATGATACATTAATGTATATTAATCTTGGATTTTTGTGAATGGTTGAATCATTGGTTATTGTAATGTATCTAGTACATGTTATAAGATGGATACAAAATTGTGTCGCTATGTCTTAGTTTGTTGTTAGATAGGTATTGCTTTGAAAATTGAAAAAAATGTATTTCATATAATGTATCGCTGAATTTTTTAATGTTTGCAGATTGTTCCATGTCGTCTGAGTTTATTTTTTCAGTTTATGATGCTGGAAGAAGATACATTGTTTGCCTTAAGCAAAAAATATGTAATTTTGGTAGATTTCAACTATACAAGATACCATGTGGACAAGAAGGATATATTACTCATGATACATTACTATTCCTAAAATATTTAGTAAATTGCTAAGTATTGTAACCCTATCACATACATTAGAGAAGTACAGATTGCCCGTAAAATGTTTGATTTTAGATCGATACATTACTGTGGAGTAGTTATTAAGTATCAGATACATGTAGTTTTAGTTTGACAAAGAATGGATATGTATCATATACCTATTGTTGGATCTGATACACAGTGCTTCAGTTATAGAACATTATGATTTATGTATCAAGATTATTATTCGATAATATGTACATATACATCGCATTCTAAGTTGGATAAGACTGAACAAATATTAAAGAGTGCAAATACATAACACACAACTGATTTGTTACTATCTATATAGTCTTTTAAATTTGAATAAGATTGATGATACATTAAAGAACTTGATACATGTAAATGATACATTAGGTAGTGTTTATGTATCAACAACATTTATATTGAACATGATAAAACTAATTGAAGATTCAACAACATTAGGGTTATATATCAACACCTTAAATATGAATATGATACATTGCATAAAACAAAGACTGTTGTAGCAGTGATGTATCAGATCAGTGATGATACTAACAAAGGCTAATTTAAGAATCAAAATAAACGAGATACATTGAAAATCTGTATCTTTGATAGTGATGGTCGTGTAATGGTATATCCAACTTTTTTCCCTCTTTTTGGGGCATTTTTTCAATAGTAGATTTAGACATCGAGCATGTGTCCTTCCTCGACTTCTCCGCTCTCAAATTATTCATGATTAATGGGTCGTTTCATCTTTTTGATCTATTTTCATGAAAGTTTTCATTCTCGGAATCAAATACACAAGGTACAAGTTGTATGTAGAACCAAACCTCAAAGAGTGAGTTGGAATTTGTTTGATCACATATTTCAAATACTGTATTGAACAAAAAATGACAAACTGTTGAACATGATACAAAAATGACAAACTGTTAAAACTGATACTCCCTATGTCCCTAATTACTTATCCACTTTTGAATTGACACACCTATTAAGAAATCAATAATTGACATAGTGAATTTTCCAATTTACCCCTATTGGATGAATTAAAAAACTTAATATTTTCAAGAAGTTCTACCTTTTTCAAATTTTCAAAGTAATTATTTGAGGGTATAATAGGTAAAAAAATATTGTCCTTTCTTGATTTGTCAAAATGGACAAGTAATTAGGGACAACTAAAAAGAAAATGTATGGACAAGTAATTAGGGACAGAGGGAGTACAAAAATAACAAACAGTAACACATGATACAAAAAATAACTAACGGTAACCCATTATAAAAAAATTGTCCAACAGTTAAACATGATACAAAAATTGTCCAACAGTTAAACACGATACAAACACTGTCCAACACTTAAACATGATACAAATAATGATCAATAGGTAAATTAGTAGCTTGCAATGTATCTTATTTGTGTATCTGATATGTTTAAATAAACTTTTGAGAGGCCGTGTATGGGTAATCAAGTTCTGAACCAATACCGCCATTATTGAATCGACATAACTCATCTATGGATCTCGATCCAAAGCCCTTACCGGAGACACCAATAACTCGATCTTTTTCTCTCTTTTTTGAGCATTTTTCGACAGTCGATTTCAAAATCATCGTCGTCAGAATTAAGAACACGGCCTACATTAGATCTATTTTCAGCCGAACCAATATCTTCATAATCAAAAACACGATCAATGTTAGGTTCATTTAATTGTGTAAAACCAAGACTAATAGATGGTGCATCTTCCATATGTATCAGTGATTTGAAGAAGAAAAAAAATTGAAAAACAAAGGATGAACAAACAGTTGGAGAAGATGAAAAGGATACATAATTCAAGTTTGAATCGCTTTGACAGGAAAAAGACTAATTTCGAATTTCAAACGTAATGGAGCAATAAACTGAAAAGATCATGTGAATAAAAAATGGGAGAGATTTGTGGAGTGAAATCAGGAAGTGATAAGCATGGGTTTGGGGAGTGGGAGTAATGTATCTGAAATTTTGATTGTTGCGCTCAAAATAAGGGATTTTGGAAAATTTTAGAAATGGTAGGCAATAATGGGAATTATGAAGAAAAAAAAGTGTGTAATATAGGTAATTTTCCCAAATACTATTGAGATTGAGCAGGTCAAATTTGGCGGGTCGTGATCCAATCCGATTTTTAGCATATTTGAGCCAAAAATAAACTTGAGCGGGTCATGACCCAACCCAATTTCTATTTCAACTCATTTTAATATCTTCAATTTCAACTCATTCTCATTTGACACCCCTAATTTTGATTATCAGAAGCATAATTATATGTATATTATATAGACACAACCTTTGAGATGTGTCAATGTTGTTACACCTTGAATTATAAAAGATAATGTATATATATCTAACTACATAAATATGGTAAACTCAGCAAATTTGTGTCTGCGGTTTCAACAAAAGAAAATTAAACCTTTAAACATTCAAATAAAAAAAAAGAGTGCAGGAATGAGAGATAATGTCTCTGTGTCAAGAATTAAAAAGTTTTTCAATTCTTGTTCATGGTGCCGTTGACATTATTTTTAATAGCCTCTTTGGATTCTTCAGCCTTGCCTAGCACAGTGTCTTTCACTTTTTGGGTTGTGTCCTTAACTGATCCCCATGCTTCTTGGGCTGTTTCCTTTGCTTTTCCAGCCATGTCTTGTGCTGCATCCGCAACCTTTTCTCCCATTACCTTCGTTTTCCTCACCGCCTGTCAGATACATTATTCATATTTTATTTACATGTATGATGTATTATATGTAATTTTATTCATATCGGTGCAGGTAATTCTCATCGTATGCCATGAAACTAATGTAGGAGATGATGACCAAAGTTGTGCGTCCTTTGCTTTCTACTACATGCTCATAGAAACGTTAGTGTGTTAATAATTACCTCATCAGCAACAGAGGCAGTCTCATTTGTGACTTCTTGGGCGGCTTTTTTGGCCGTCTCAGCGCCTTGTTTCGCTGCATCGACTCCTTTTTCAGCTGCGTTACGTGCCTCATCTTTAAATGCCATCCCTAGGTGTCGTTTACCTACCTGTTAATTACACATACATTTATCTAATTACATAAATATAATCTTCAAATAGAGTTTTAACGTACATTGCCAATAAATGTTGTTTATACTATTAGATCATTTGAAATGTAATCGCAAGTAACCACTCATAAAATAAGTACTCCCGCCGTTAAAAAAAATGGTATAGTTTGACTTGACACGTACGTAGTTTAAGAAAATAAAGAACTTTTTAATGTTGTGGTTCTAAATTAAAGTTATGTCAAATATACTAAAATGTCATTTAATCTTGTGGCTTAAACATGGCACGTGGAAATTTGAAATTGAAGTGTGCCAAAAAATAAAATGATTCATACTGTTTGAAACAGACCAAAAATGAAAGCAAATCATTATTTTTTAAACGGACAGAGGCGGAGCTAGGTGGGGGTTTGTGGGTTCAGATGAATCCATTAGCTTTTACGTAAACCTGTATTTGTATTAAAAATTAAATAAATATATATGTATGTTAACTTGTGAATCCCCTAACAAAATTGATTGACCGCTTAGTGATGAGAAAGGGGTGGTGGAAATGTGTTTCACACTAGTGTTGTGGGTTCAAACCCCATTATCAACAAAAGTTTCTCTTTATTTTTTTAAAATGAAGCATGTTTTGCAATACTTTTCTCTATTGTCCTAAAATTTAGAAACCCCAAACTTCTAATCCTGGCTCCGCCTCTGGTCAAATGGAGGATATTATAAAATAACATTACTATTAAGCATGATCATCACCTGGAAAGGTTTGGGTGTTACACCAAGAAAAACCCTAGTTCTTAAAGGGTTATGTCCTATGATAGCTCTTGCATTTTGGAGCTTTGTAAGAGTAGGTACTAGATTCATCATGCTTGCCATTTCTCTCTAATTTATTATATTTTTTTTCTTGAAATTGATTTGATTTTTCTTTTTTATTTGTTCTACTAGTTGGAAGGGTTGTACTATATAAATAGGAAGAGAGAGGTCAGAGTCCAGTATTTCTTACCTGTTTTCCGAATTTTAAGTTACCACTCACTAAAAACTTACAAGAGAAATGAACGGATCGCTCTCTTCTTCACTACCACTAATTAATCCTTTTAATTTGTCTAGAAGAAGATATATAAATAATATAGCTTTCAAATTAATTTACATTTTGGGGAGTTGGCCATTTTATCACTTATTTACAAGTGCAATTGTCGATATTGAACTGATATTAGGTGTAGACATTGAACTGATATTACAGCATTTTATCACTTATTAGTCTATTGTCTAAGATAATTACAAATTAATTAATGTAAATACTAAGAGTTCTAATAATTAATAATGGTGTGTTTGGTATAAGGAAAATGTTTTTTCAATTTTCTCATGTTTGGTTGACTTAAATGTTTTCCAAATTAACTTATTTTCCTCAAATTTAAGGAAAATGACTTATCTTTAAAAAGTAAGAAAAAAAATTCCAAAACCTATTTTGAACCTAACACCTCAACTTTTCATCCTAATTCAAGTCTCGAGTATCGATTTTCGATACAAATCTTGAATCTGACTCCTGATTCTCGATTCGAGATCTAACTCTCGACCTCGATTCGAGACCCAACTCAGTTCTGGATTGAATCGTAGTCGGATCTCGGATTAGGATTAGAGGTCAAATTTTCGTTTAGGTCGGGGTCGGGTCCCGAATCAGGTATTAGGATGGAGTTTCGAGTTGGGTGTCAGAGTCGAATTTTGGGTTGAGAGTAGAGGTCTAGTGCTCAAATTTTAATATTTGCACCATATTCCAGAATTTTGAGATTCCGCACAAGATACCCTTGAGTAACGACGAATCGGATCGTTACATGCTCAATCCCCACAATCCAACGAGCTTACTAGGGTCGAGTTAAAAGGTTACATCTTAAATGAGGACCAAAAATCTTAGTCTAATCTTATCAAATCATGAATTGAGCCGGCCCAGCCCAATAGACCTAGCTAGTCCATATTGACGATTGTATGCATCATTTTGTGGGACAACCCAACTAACCCTAATAACATCAATGAGGTGATTTGTGTCTTATATATATCCAACAATTGATATATTAGCCCATATTGACGATTCTATACATAATTTTGCGCGACAACCCAACTAGCCCTAATAATATCGGCGGTTTGTGTCTTATATATATATCCAATAATTGATACATTAGCACATATTGACGATTCTATACATAATTTTGTTCGACAACCCAGCTAGCCCTAATAATATCGATTGTTTGTGTCTTATATATATCCAACAATTGATACATTAGCCCATATTGACAATTCTATCATTAATTTTGCGCGACAACCCAACTAACCCTAATAATATCAATGAGGTGGTTTGCGTCTTATATATATCCAACAATTGAAATATTAACTGAATCATACCATCAACAGTACATATATTAAATTCTTAATATTTTTTTTTGTATATTTATTATTTTAGGTTTTTACTTGGTATTCAATATTCGCATTGAAGCCCGACTAAATTCATATGTATGTATGAATATGTTTCGCTAAAATTCTGGCTCCCTACATACGTATGAATATGTTAGCTCATTAGATTTATGAAAAGAAACTAATTAACTTCAGAAGAGTTTCGATTTTGGTAGGTCCCCACTCCCCACCATATAATTAAACGTTCAGTTTGAATTCATTTTGTGTGTGTAGTTGTGGCATAATAATGATAAATAGGAGAAGTGTTATAATTAGGATAGAATTCATGTGCACAAGTGACAAGAAGGGGGGGAAATTAAGTGGATGCAATATCTTAACTAACAGCCAGCAACTTACTGACAAAAGCATTTACTACTACGCTTTTGAAGGTTTTTATTTAGAGAAAGCATTACCTGTCATTTTTATTTCTTTGATCTCTGCAGAAGAAGAAAATGTCAACTGTTTCCCTCTGCCCAATCATAAATTTCAAATGTTTAAATCGTTTTTATGGAGTTAGTTTCACAAATCAAATACTGAGAAACCAAATTAAATACTCTCACTCTTTAAAAAGGGCACTAACGAGTCGGTAGAGTGTATAAAAATAATATTAAAATAATGTATTCGTAAATTTTGCATAACTTATGTTTGAGATTATGTTTTATGTAGTGTTTAATTTGTTATATTAAAAAATAATATGCATTGCATTATTTATAAAAAGTAAATATTTATATATAAAAATATCCTCCACAAATATGGTGGAACGGATATGGAAAAGATTTTGAGGGGCAATTGTGTTTTGAGGGTCGGTTTGGTTCGATTTTATGTATTATCAGTTCGGTTTTCACTTTTTAAATATGTTAAACCAATAAGATATTTTTTATCGATTTTGGTCCTTAACGGTTAGATTGTTGGTTTAACCAATAAGAAATGCTTATAAAACAAATATATGATTTTTTCAATAATTTGTCGCGGCAAGATATAATAATGTAACTTTAATATATAACGCTCATAAAATAAAAACAATAATAAATAACATGAAAAGAACTATAAAAATGTAATGTAAAGAGAAATTAAGAGGAATATAGTACTTACTTTAGGTTTTAACAATTTGTATAATGTAAAATTGTGAACTCAACGTTACTGTGAAGTATAAATTGAAGGCTTAAGGGCAAATGCAATAACTAGTAAGGTACTTAGATTATATTTAATATTTATGAAGGGATAAAATAGTAAATTACTACAGCCTTAATGATTTTCGATTTAACCAATAATTTAATATTAAAAAATCAAAACCGAATCAATAATTCAATAAACTTTTTATAAAATCATTAAAATCATATTAACTCAATAACAATAAATTTATAACATTTTCTTTGATTCGATTTAATGACTAGTGAACCCCACATTATAATGTCAAATAAATAATTTCCTTAGCCATGATTTGGCAAAAATTATTAGTGTAAGTAGGTTCCAGACAGAGGGTCCACAGGCAGGTAACTCACTAATAACCAATGGATCATCTATTTAACATAACGCTTTCTTTTGACCTATACTAAAAAAAAATATAAATATTGTTAAATGTGCATGTTAATTGTTATATGCCTCCACCCTAAATAATTTTTAATACTCAACAAAAAGAAAATAAATATCCCTCCAGTCTCCACCCTAAATAATAGTTATATACAGTTTAATTTGTTTCAAAATATTTGGTGTTTTAAAAGTATATATATGAAGCTACTAGTTGGTGATGTTTTAACTTTTATTAAGTGAAACTTTTAATTAAAACGGTTAAATGTGTTAGTGATGTATATATGAAGAGTATTTCACTTATAATTAAAACGGTTAAATGTGTTTCTAGTTTTTGACCACAATTTTTTAAATATTTTTGGCAAGTTATTTCTGACTGATATTTTGGTTGAAATCATGTGTTTGGGTATAGATTTTGGGAGAAATATTTGACCTTTTATTAAAAATTAATAATTATATCCATAAGTTTTAAAAATTATTAAAATGCTCATAAGTTTGTATTATCATTTTATAATGAAAATTTATGTAAAAAGCCATGACAACGAACATAATTAATAAGAATTTGAAAAAAAGAAGAAGAAAATAAAAGGAAAATTCCATTGATTTGTATACGAAAAACTACTATTACTACCTGTAATTGGAAGTGACTTCAGAGAGCTAACTCAGATAAAAATTGTATAAATATGCATATAATGATATAAATTTTGTACAACAAACAAGGAATGAAATTTAGTTCAAAACTATAAATAACGGGTATTTTTATAAAATATAAAAATTTAGAAGATTGTTGAAAAACTCTCAAATACTAGAATTTGGCCCAATTTTTTTAAAAACTTGATTGTTTGTCAAATATAGTTGCTCAGTAATGAAAAATTATATGATTAGGAACTAATTTTCAATTTTTCCTCAAATATATTGGCTGTCAAACAGTCTTTAAGACCGAAAGGTGTCCAAAAGTTTAAGCCAAACACTATGGACAAAAGGTGTGCTTAAAATAAAAGAATTATTTTTTAATATTTTCAAGTCAATATTTAAAAAAAAAAATCAGAAAAATGACTTTTCTGATAGAAGTAGAGAACAAATTCAGTAAGGTGTCATTTATTTTTACTAAGATCAAGACGTATGAATTCGAATGTACATATGAATATTATATATTTTTATATGGTAATTAGTGATGGTGATGATGACTAACGACGGTTAATGCGTGTCGATTTAGAATGATGTTGACTGATGATAATGGTTGGAGATAGTATCTTAGGTCTAGTGATTGGCATTAGCAATTAAATGTTGTTGGTGGTGGAATGATACTAATAGCTAATGGTGATGGTGAATGATGAAGGCGGTTAGCGATAAATAATGGTGATAAATGTCGGTAGTGATTAATAAGTATAATAAGGTTTGGTGGTGATGATTGCGAATGATGGCTAAATGACGATTGATTTTGATAATTGGCGATAGTGGTGCATGGTTGTGGTTGGGGCTGAGGGTGAGGGTGGTGGTTGTGGATGGTGATTCACAGCGGTGATGATTGTGGGTCATGGGTAAAAATAGATAGAGTAGCAGTGAAATGTCATTTTTGTATAAATTCTTAAATAAACATCTTAATGATACCAAGATTTTGTTATAAATCTTCACCGTTCAGTCTTATTCTTCAGACTCATTAACGATTGTAAAATAAAAAAAACAAATACACTTAATAATTAAGATTTAAACGGTTAATATTCGGACTTTCAAAACAAATACACTCAATTAGTGAACCTTCACATGGAATTGCAACAATAAGGAATGAAGGTTCCGGTTGCAGTAAATGTCTCAAAGCTAGACTTGAAGCATGCTTCAAGTGGGAACTGTCTCATCCATCTGAACAGGACAACTGAATGAATGCCGCTGACCAGTGTGGATTGTCTTCTCTTACCCAAACAATATTTGCCTAAACTATATACAAACACTTTTGAAATAATATTACCTTCTTAACTATCAAATGTCAAAAAGTCACTTATTTTACCAAAAATAAAATAAAATTGAGGAAAGAATTTTTTATTGGAAAAATATTTTTTTCCTTTGTCAAACAAACACAAGGGTTTCTCCAACTCCTTGAACCAGTGGTTACAAGATGTATACAGATAGAGGCATTGAATTCCATTTAATGTTTGTATTCATTCCTCCACCAACCCATTTTCTTCCTATAAAGATACTCAAGGAAACACCACTTCATCACTACTCATCAAGTGTAAAGGCATATATAGGATAAAGAAAAGTAAAGTTATTTAGGCAATAATAGGAAGTGATGGCAAACAAGTTGTCCATAGTTATCCTTTGCCTTTCTTTGGTAGTGGTACATACCACAGCATCAAGAGACATGCCAAGTCATGACAATGGTCTTTCTGACCAAAAGAATGTTTTCGTAGGCGCTGGAGGTATCGGTGGCATTGGAAGCAATGGACTACCTTTTGGCGGAGTTGTTAGTGGAGTAGGTGGCAATGTTGGTGGATTTGGTGCTGGAATTGGTGGTGGAGCTGGATTTGGTGGAGGAATTGGGGGTGGTGGAATAGGTGGTCTAGGAGGACTAGGTGGTATTGGTGGCGGTGTTGGGGGTGGTGCTGGTGGTGGTGCAGGAAGTCTTCCACTTCCATGAAGATTATTCAACACTTTTATGTAACTAAGTTTTATTCTTATCTTTATCAGTTCAAGTTTGTTTCATGCATGTCAAGTTTGCTAGCTACTAATGTGAGAAAAGAGTGATTTTTTTTTCTTTTTTTGGTTGTTGATATTTGGATTTATTCATATTGTAATGTTACGTGATTTTTTCCCGTGTTCAATGAAATGTAAGTTATTTCACTTCTTTAATTTATTTTAAAGTCTCACTTTTGTACGTTTCTTTTGTTTACTTTGATATGGTTGATGAAGTCGTACCTAGGTCCTAGAAGGTGTAAAAAAATCTTGTGGTTTGGTGGAGCTAACCACAAACACAACATAAATAACATGAAAATAATTATGTAGTCCAAAAATAGCTAGTGGCCTGAGCTATTTTGAAATCCATAAACAATTTTGAAATCTCTGTATGAAAAAGGATAGACTATATATAGCTCCAATGTAGTCATGATATGCATACTACATCAATGCTCCCCATTGGATAATAGAGAGGATATTTAAGGCAAAGGAGAGTACTCCTAAGCTATTGAATATGAGGAACATGAAGTGACAATTATGGAAAAGTTTAGTACAAAGCTAATATACTCTAAATTGAGGGGTATTACACCAAAGTTAATTGGAGAAGACTAGTGTGTGATAACCCTAGAGCCTCAAAATGGAAGTTTGTACTATTTTTAGTTACTTGAAAGAGATTATGACTAGAGACAGACTAGCAAAATGAGATCAAAGTTTTCTACGCTTAATTAATTACTACCCTTACAAATTGATCTTACAATTTTATACATGATGTAATTTGTGAATCTTGACTGAGAAGTGTTGGGGCTGTCCAACACTACTCTTTTTGCCTTCAATTCTCACTTTGGTAATAAAATCAAGCTAGTTGTCAAAAAAATAAAAATAAACTTTTGACATCATATATATACACCACTTGAACCAAATAAAAATAATATGACAAGATAAATAGAAATATTAACTTGTAATATTTATTTATGATGGTTTAAGTAGATTTTAGGTTTAAATTCCTCTTATTATTTTTCCTTTTTTAGTATTCCAACTTTATTTATATTTTTAAATTATTTTTTTATTTGATCTACATGCCGGTCCAACCCGAATTGCTTACGCCTACGATCTAGCGGGCTTACTCAAGTCCAGCTAAAAAGTCATATTCTTAAATGAATACCAAAAACTTAATTCAATCTTATCAAATCACTCATTGGGCCGGACCGGCCCAATGAACCTAGCTCATATTAACGGTTCTATGCATAATTTTGTGTGACAACCAAACTAGCCCTAGTAATATCAATGAGGTGGTTGGTGTCTTATATATATCCATCAATTGAATCATTTTTTAAGACCTCATTTGTTGGCACTTATTAGAGGTCTGAATCTGAATGGTTTAAATACTAGATTATTAAGTGCATTTATTTTCATTAAGATTTTAAGCACTTATTGGGTCTGAATAGGTCTTAATCATTAAGATCTAGAACAAAGTCTTAATATCATTAATAGGTATTCTTGTGTGGAAAATATTCACCATCACTCTTTCCATAATCACCAGCCACCACCACTAATCACTTTTGTCATCACAATCACCATTGTTGTCAACCACTATTATCTCCATCTACCATCAACCACATGTGTCATCATAACCACCACCAATGCTAACTATTAATACCAGCTGCTACCACACTTAATTACCTCCTTCATTATTATGATTAGCCATCACTACCCCCGTTTCTCTAGTCACTGCCACCTCTACCATCACTATCACAACTATAGCCAATTTCTACTACCAATAAACTTTGTCATCACAACTAGCACCGCTGCCAACTACCACCACACATTCTTCAGTCATCATCACCACCGCCACCTCCACATCTACTACTACTATCAACCATTTTCACCACTATGATTAGTATCTACTACCAACGACCTCCATCATCACGACTAGCACTGCCACCAACTACCACAAACACATCACCAACCACTACACTTTCTTTTGCCATCACCATCAATATTGTCGACTACTAACATCAACACCACCAATTACTAACATCAACCAATTTCATCATTACAACCACCAACACAACTACCATTCATCACCATTATATATGATAGTCACCACAACACCAACTACCTCCACTGTCACAACTATCACCACCATCATTACTAATTTACTAACTACTAATAACAACCATTACTCTCAGCACCATCACTAACAAGTATAAGTGTTTCATTTATTTTTTATCAAATAATAATTTTTATTTTTTTATTCATTTTTAATATTTAATTAATTTTATTTGAATTGTATATTTATTATGTACATATAAATAAATTATGTACATTCAGATGTTTAAAAACAAACTGTCATAATCATTCAGTATTTAGATCTAGAGACCACATCTTAATTATTCAGATTCAGACGTACATTCAAATTCAGATATCTAAATCTTAATGAAAACAAACCGTTTTAATCATTCTGTGTTTAGATCTAGAGACCACATCTTAATTGTTCAGATTCAGACATCTAAATCTTAATGAAAACAAATGAGACCTAACTGAATCATATAATAGGTCACGTTCAATTAGCCACATAGGCGACCCCATATTCGACCCAAACTAACTAGCAGCAGCGGAATATACAATACTACTCCCTCCATCCATTTTTAGTTGTCATATTGCGTTTTTTGAAAGTTAATTTGACTAATTTTCAAAGTTAAATAGATTACATTAATTCGATATTTTAAACAAAAAATTTCGATATTAAAAAATTATACGAAAAATACTATAAATTGCAATATTGTGCATATCAATATGATGAAAAAATACATCGTAAAATGTTAGTCAAAATTCTTATCGTTTCACTCTAAAAAGAAAACCACGATGAAAGTGGACAAAGGGAGTAGCAACAATATATATTAAATTCTTAATCATTATTCTTTTTGTATATTTATTATTTTATTTTATTTTCTACTCAGTATTCCATATTCGTATTGAAATTCGACTAATTTCATCCATACATATGAATATGTTTCGTTAAAATTCTGGCTCCGTACATATCTATGAATATGTTAGGTCCTTCGATTTATGATAGAAAAAAAATTAATCTCAGAGGAGTCTTGCTTTTGGTAGGTACCCACCATATAATTAAACGCTCAGTTTGAATTCGTTAGGTTTCTGCAGTTGGGGCATGATAAATAGGAAGAGTAATAATTAGCGAATTCATGTTGGCGCCCAGCAACTTACTGACAAAAGCATTTACTATTACTCTGTCTCTTTTTATTTGTCCAATTTTGACTTTTTATTTATTATTTTTACTAATTATTTTTGACAAGAAAAGACAATATATTTTACTATTTTCGTCTATTTTTAATTGTCATGATTTTCTTTTTAGAGTAAAACTATAAGAACTTTGATTAATATTTTATAATGTATTTTTTCATTATATTGATATGCAAAAAGTTGACAATTAAAAGTGGACAGAGGGAGTATCTATTATATCCTCAATTTATTTAGAGAGTTAATGTTTTTGAAACAGGTAGACCTTTTTAATGAGTAAATTGACTTTGAAATTCTATCAATTAATAGGGGTAAAATGATAAATTATTATATCAATTATTATTTTCTTAATAGGTGTGTCAAGTAAAAAATGAACGAGTAAATAGAGACAAGAAAGTACTAGGCTTTGAAGGGGCCTTCCTGATCAATCCTCAGTTAGAGAGAGCATAAGCTGTCAGTTTTATTTCTACTATATGATCTCTGCAAAATGTCATCTGATGAACAACTGTTTTCAAATGTTTAAATGTTTGTAGTCATTCCTCCACCAACCTTGGAAGAGTTAATCAAAATAATCTATTAGTTGAATCCATTCACCAAAATGATATGAAACATTGAAATTTTATTAAACTAGTATAAACGTTGTTGGTAGTAACGTATTAGGTTATATTTCATTTTTTAAAAATCAACGGATCAAAATATATGATGAAACGGTGTGAAAGTAAAAATACATTACTGACAGTAACGTTTTAGGCTTAAAATATTGTCATCGGTAACGAGTCTTTGCAACTCCGTCACATGAAAATCTTTGTACCAAATATCGTTATCAGGAAGCACGTTTTAATGGTAAACGTTACCTAAAGTAACGAGTCTGTCGAATCAAATCAGAGGTCTATTTTTTAAGAATCTTTGTACAGAATCTGACATTAAAGTCGTTATTGTGACTCACGTTTTAAGACCAAAACGTTACTCTGAGTAACGATTCTATCGAATCATGTCACAGGGCTGCAAAAATGTAGTCTTGTTGATTTGATCTATCAATAAAACGTTACTATAAGTAACATTTTAACTTAAAAACGTGACTGACAGTAACAACAAACTGCTAAAGTGTTTCCTCTACAATTGACCACGGATTATTATAAGAGATGGTTTGTGTAGAATGTTTAGCACATTCCAATAATTTTCTACAAAGCTTCTGCTTATGTGCCCCATTGTTGAAACAACATTCACAAAATTTTAATAGGTATGACTTGTCAATATGTTGTAACGTATTTATAAAAATATATTTTTAATAATGATAATGCATATCATATTTTTGTGTGTAGATTTTTTGATGGCTAATTTTGAAGAAAACTTGATGGTTGCGTTGTATTGGGGTGGTGAAATAATCACGGAAGTGATTGGATTCAGATATAGCAAATGTGCCAAAATGATTGTTAGCATGTCTATTTCGACCAACTACATTGAATTAATTGAACTGTTGCATGAGAAAATGGAGACTAATAGTCAAAATATTCAAATGGATATTTCAGGAAAATATCCATGCTCATTTCAAGGTAACATTACAAGGTTCATCGAGTTCAAAATTGAGAATGATCAGTCTTTGCTACAATTTTTTGCCATTCCTCAAGTTTTTTTGAATAAGATTGATATAAATCTTTTAGAGATGTATATAAAGACTAGACCAATAAATCAAGATAGTTTATTTCAAATGAATAATCATCATGGTTATCATACGAATTTATTGGCTCAAAATTATGGATTTGCCACAATCCATCAGCCTCATTTTGCATATAGTGCAGCACATGGTATCCATCAATCATTTGGTGCAGTCCCTAACGAGCAAGAATATCGATCATTTGATGAATGCTCGAGTAGTCAAAGACATATTGAAAGTGGCCACAACCAATATGAAATCAGGTAAACTGATCTTTTTATATATAAAAAAATTTAGTCTATTTAATAGCATGAATAATTAATTATTTTTGTTTATGTATTTCATGAAATTTATTTATTTATTTTTACAGAGAAGATGAAGCTAGTTTTGATATGTGTAATGATATAGATGCTCAAAGAAGTGATGAAAATTCGGAGGAAGATGAACCTTCAGAAGATGATGGAGAGAGTAAAGTCAGTGAAACTGAATCTGATGAAGAGCCTGGAGATTTACCTCAAAATGATACTGGAATAAATTTTCAAAATCAATTTGATCAGAATGTATCTGAAATGCAAAGTCATGATATACCCTATTTTACAACATTGGAAAACGAGGAAGATATTTTTATCTCTACTCGTGAATTTGAGATGAAATGTTGTTTTGTTTGGTCTGAGGATGCCAAAAAAAAATTAGAAAAAGATATGTTTTTCAGCAGCAAAGCTAAGTTGAAACGGGCTGTGACAATTTGGAGTTTGATCAAAAATAAAGAACTCAAGGTTGTCATATCAACCAAGAGTTTATGGACTGTGAGATGCATGTTTTATGATTCATTGGGTTGTCCATGGTTTCTTCGAGGTTGGAGGTAGCCTTTGGAAGATTGGAAAGTATTTTAATAATCATATATGTGAGACTAAAGGGCTTACGACAGGTCACGCTAACTTAGATACCAATTTAATTGCATCTTTATTTTTAAATCAAATACGTAAAAATCCCAAATTGTTGATAGTAGATGTCATTTCTAAGTTTCATGAAAAATTTGGTCATCAAGTAACATATAGAAAAGCGTGGCTTGGACGTCATCGTGCATTTACATTGGTATATGGTGATTTTCAAAAATCATTTAGTGAGCTTCCTAAGTTTTTTGCAGCCTTTCAGTAGTCTAATCATGGAACAGTTATTGAATGGAAACACGAAGAGTCAATGAATTCGTTAGAGGTAAAAACTTTCAAGTTTGTATTTTGGGCTTTCAAGCCATGCATTGATGGATTTCGAACTTGTCGTCCTGTTATTTCAGTAGATGGAACTCATATGTATGGTAAATATGAGATAAAATTGTTAATTGTTGTTGGAGTTGATGGAAATGATAACATTCTTCCTTTAGCATTTGCTATTGTTGACAAGGAATCGAAAGAGGCATGGAAATGTTTTTTTAGGAAATTGAGTGCACATGTGATAAAGGATAGAGAAGATATTTTTATTATCTCTGATAGGGCAAAAGGAATCTTGACTAGTTTATTGAAGTTGTGGCGATATCAGGAGCCTCGGGCCTTCTATCGATTTTGTCTAAGACATCTTAAAAGTTATTTTCAATCTCAATTTCCAAATAGGGACCTTAGTAATCTGATGTGGAGGGCTGCTACAGATCATCAAGTAAGGAAGTTTGAAGCTTTGATGTGGAAAATTCAAGAAGAAAATAGAGAAGCATATGAATACCTCATGCGAATTCCGTTGGACAAATGGACTGTTAGTTATGATGATGGAAAAAGATGGGGAGTATTGACAACAAATCTTTCAGATTCGTTCAACGGACTTCTAAAGAAAGCTCGAGGCTTACCCGTCACTGCTATGGTTAGACTTTCATTGGAGCAAACTGTTGAACGATATACTCGTAGATGTTCACCAACTTGTAGAGCAAAAGGATTATGGACAAGCAGTTTCAAAAAGAAGTGGGAGAAAAATTATGAAAGTTCAAAAAGACACTTTGTTTATGATTGGAATATATCCACAGGGGTATATGAGGTTAGATCTATACAAATTGATGGTACTGGTGGTAATCCTCATTGTGTTTCACTAAGTGAAAAAAAATGTGATTGTGAAAAATGGGCTAATTTGCACTTTCTGTGTTCACATGTCATGAAGGTTACTGAAAGAATATGAGCGCTAGCTAGAAACTTTGTCAGCGAGCATTTCACCGTAGAGAATTATGTTGCAACATATTCTGGGTCATTCTCATCGATTGGACACGAGGCATATTGGCCATCGCCAAGTTTTATAATGAGAAGTAATGAATTCTATTGTCATCCCAATCGATCAAGGACAACTAGAATTCCTAATGAGATGGATCGTTATCCTGCAGTATATGGGCGGGCTTGTGGATTGTGTAGACAGACCGGGCATGACAGGCATCGATGTCCAACTCAAAATCAAAATTAAGTGGGTAGTCTAATTATGTATTTTTTTTACTTTTAAATAGCTCTAATTATGTATTTTGCTTCATTTCAATTTGTATGGCATCATTTGTATTTTCCAAGTTGTTCAAATATTCATGACCAAGTCCATGATTCTATGTGTTTTACTCAACAAATAATCTGCCCTCATATACATGTAAACTTATATCACCAAGAATTTTATTAATTTAAAAAACTCCGTATACATGTAACTTTATAAAACTATGATAGCAACATTCTGGAGCCTTTATACTTTTGAAATTAAAGTACTCTATTCACAAAGTGAAAATAAATATCCAAATCAAAAAGTGCAATGATTATAACTAAAATACTAATTTTTATATAACAATCTATATATATATATATATATATATATATATATATATATAATTACACTAAGTCATACATAAAGAAGAGAGCAAAAATTAATTAATTAGTGATGAGATTCAAAAAGAAGTAACACCGACTTGAAGTATTAAATTAGTCTTACTGCTATGCAGTCATCAACTCCAGCATAGTACTGGCTGCAATTTTCAGCAGCACCACAAATTTTCATTACTTATTCTTTGCTCTTTTTTTTTGACATGTTGGATGGCATAGTGACCGCCAGTCCCACAAGGCTTAAGTTTAATTTTACGCTCCTCTCTCCTTGATGGTTCACTATCTTGAATAGTCGTATCACCGCCTTCATTTGCATCCTTTGGATCATTATCGTCCACATGATGATTCGGATCCTCTAAATTATTAGTGGCATCAGGGGTCTCAATGAACATTGGCACAGGCGATAAGGTAAAGTCTGGGACATTCTCAAAATTTTGAGGTCGATAATTACCAACGACATTCTCAAGTGATGAAAAACTTGGATGACTTGATATTTGTAGAGCATGTGGCGTCACGTATGGCATGATATCTGTTTGTGACGGTTGATATGTCATATTTGATACATGAGTAATGTAACACCCCAGAAATTTTTTGAGCTAAGACTCGAACCATCCTTCGTTGTGAATAGGATTTTACCGAGGAATTTAAAATTTCTTAAGTGTTAAGGTCACTAGATGTAGCACCTTGAGTTCCAAAAAGAACTAAATTGGAAATAGCAAAATCTGAAATTTTGCAAGTTATGCTTAAGTTATGAGTTTTGAGTAAACTTAAAATGACCATAACTCTCAGTACAGGATGAGTTAGGTGGGCTACAAGATAGCTAATGAAAGGTCTTTGAATTATCTTTCCAACGCCACCGAGTTTGCTAAGTTTCGAGGTCGGATGAGTGAGTTATGCCCTTTTGAAGTCAGGCTGTCCAGTTAAGGAAAGTTACCCGAAAATAGTAAGGGGTACTTTAGTCTTTTCCTTACCAAATCAGATTTAATTCGTTTTTAGTAAGATTTTAAGGGTCTAATCCTATTAGGTTAAGTTTTATAATCCTAATATACACCTAGGGTTTTAGTTGAGAGTTCAAGAAGAGAAAAGAGGAGCGGATCAAGGGGTTCGTCGAGGTTCTTGAGTTTTGTTGCGGATTTTCGCCATGGGTTTAATCCATAAGAGGTATGTAAGCTTCCATAGTGTTGGGTTCGTTCACCCACATGCCAATCATGATTTATTCAGCGTAATTTCGTTCTTGAAATTTAAGGATTTAA
>JAJONR010004751.1:0-34908 GCA_029582245.1 Solanum etuberosum | reverse complement strand
TTCATGAGTCTACGTTATCATCACGAGACCCTTCATATCATGAACCATAACTCTTGAATTCATAATTCACATTCAAGAGAGAGTTAAGAGTAGAGTTCAAGAAAGTCTTTGAGTTCAATTGTGAATCCTTTGAGATCAACTATCGAGTTGAGCTAAGTTTTGAGGAACTAAGTATGAGAATAAGAAGAGTCGTATACACGAGTTCCATATTGTTAAGTAGACCCTTGAGTTGAGTAGTTCATACCCATAAATTCCATATGGATTCCATAAAGTGAGTATCTTTGAGAGGAGTAGTATCTTCAAGTTCTAAGTCTTGATTATTGAGTTCTGATACGCTCAAATTACACCTCCCAAAAGAAGTATAAGTGATCGTTATCAAGTAAAGAACCCAACTTGTAGGTTGGGGTTGATCCCACGAGGAATATGGTTTAGACTTAACTTTAATACACTATTATATTCGTTTAGCCAAATTATTTCCGAAGGAAAGTAAACAAGGGAGATTTTGTAACTAAGTAAGTTTAGAATGCTTAAGTAACAAGTAGACAAGATTAAACTTTGTTGTATCAATATGAGAAAGAAACTAGGACATATGTGTTCTCCATAAGCTCTTAACACGGTAATCCTAATAATAGTAATCCTTTCCTAGTGTTTACATGTAAAGTTGATAAGTTAGGTATCCCTACGTGATTGGTCCTCCAAATAGGGAATTTCACTACGCACCTTGGTCCGGCTACGAGTGTAAACTTTACTAACCCTTACCTTTACCTCAGATTAGATATCACATCAATGTATGGCTTAGTTTTCACCCTTGCACCAATTGACATTAGACTATTAGATAGCATCCACTAAATCTCTGTTGTTAATTCTTTTCTCATTAACTACCTCCTTGGTCCGACAAGTAGAAACGAGGTGAGTTCTAACATTGCGCACCGTTAAAAAGACTTTTAAGCGAAAGAATTAACAATACATGCGTAAACACTATTCAAGAATTACTTAATTATTATTCATACTTTGTTAATTGCTCATGGTTCCCACAACCCTAGTTGTAGATTTAGCTACTCATGCTTGAAAGAACACAATTCATAATTGGGTAAAAAGAATTCATGAACTTACAAGAAGAATTGATAAAATCCGAAATCTTCAATTGAATTTCAAAGATAAAATCTTCTAAAACGGAATCCGGAAAGTAAATTGCTAAGAGTTTGCAAATTAATTCTCAAAACACAAACTTAGAAGTAAAAAATAATGTCTAACCCCCAAAAATGAGGTTTATAACTCATATTTATAGAAAAAACAAGTTCCAAATAAAAAGGAAACAAAATAAGGAAATAAACTTCTAGAACGCGGCTTCATTCGACGACTCGACCTACGGAACGTGGTTTGACCTACGGTCCCCTCCGTGGCTCAACACTTAGACAATTTCATCAGGTACTGGAACCTTCAACTCCCAGATAATCAATGACGGACGTGCAGGACGGACCATGGGTCGACTTACGTTCCGTCGTCTTGCTCCGTGGTTCCACACTTGTCAGACTTCCCTGATATTCCACCTAAGACACACCACCTACGGTCTGTGGACTGGGCTACGGTCCATCCTGGCACTCCGTAGTTTGAGTTACTGGAGCTCATCTCCCAGGCCAAGACCTACGACTGCCCATCCACGGTCCGTCGACCGTACCGTTGGTGGCTACTTCAACAAATTTTAGCTGTCATCTCCTTCAACTGCATTCCAAGCTTATTTACTGCAATTATTAGACACAAAATATAAATTCTAACACAATATAGCTCTAGACACACACAACTTCTAAGTGAAATGTATCAAAAATACTGTAAACTCACGGTATATCAAGTTCCTAATCCTTTTGAGATTATATTTCAAATCATGGGACTATTACATGTTACCCATGAAGTCCTTGAGTTAAGTAGTTCATGCCCATAATTCTGCATGAACCCTATAAGTCGAGCAGTCTAGAGAGTTCTTAGAGTATTTTCAAGAAATCTTTTACAAATGCTTTAAACTTTTTTTAAGACTTAAGCTTTGAGTAGAGTAAGAGTAACAAATGAAGTTCTTTTTCTTCAAAAGAGTATATGGGAACTATATAGTCCCAAAGAGTAAATGTTTTCACATTTAAACAAGAAAGGAAAAAATGATTTACAAAAGAGTCTTTGAGCTAGTTTTTGAGTAAAGAGTAAATTTTTTCACATTTAAGCAAGAGAGGAAACACCGATTTCCAAAAGAGCCTTTGAGCTAGTTTTCAGTAAAGAGTAAATGCTTTCACAATTAAGCAAGAGAGGAAACACTGATTTCCTAGAGATGCCTTTGGGCTAGTTTTTGAGTAATTATGTCAAACCACAGAAAGAGTTATGTTTTTAAACATATGAGCTAGTTATATTTTGGGAGTAGTATTGAGCACCGATATGGGGGAGAGTTCAGACAACTCACAGCCCCCATAAACAATGTAGCCATCATGGGTAAAAAAAGGGTCATACTTTTTAGATGATTCCTTGGTGCTTTTTATCATAGACTAGTGGATCCACTTAGTAGTTAGGTTCTATACCCCAGCAAGGTATAGGACGACCCTGGCAGCGTGAGGCAAAACGTTGTATCATCACATAGCTCTTAAGTGATGGTTGTCGGTTAGAGAAACTCCCACAGAGATATTTTGTATCCTTGCATACAAACTGAGTATATTGTATTCCTAAATACATTGAGTTGCTTTCTACCGTTTTAAAAGCTTTTCCTGTATTGCATCTCTTATTGCTGCTTTATATTGAGTTGAGTATCAAAAGTTTGAGTACCCAGAGTCGAGTATCTCATTTTTGAGTTGAGCCTTATTTCACTGAGTTGAATATCCTATTATTGAGTTGAGCCTTATTTTACTGAGTTGAATATCTTATCATTGAGTTGAACTATATTTCTTTGAGTTGAGTGAGTTGAGAAGAGGTAAGTATGTTTCTTTCCCACCAGTTCAAGCTTATGTTTATGCTTTAGAATTCCCCTTACATGCTCGTACATTCTATGTACTGAGCCATTTGGCCTGCATCATTTCATGATGCAGATACAGGTACTCAAGATCATCAACAGACGTTTCGTTGATACCGCATGCAGTTCAAGTTAGCTATGGTGAGCCTCCTTACTTCCAGAGGGTTCCACTTGTACTTTCACTTATATCAGTTGTTAGGATGTCGTGGGTCTTGTCTCGACTTCCATCTTTGTCAGTTAGAGGATTCATAGATAGTCAGTAGAGTTTCAGAAGTCTGTTCATTTATTTTGTTAAATGTTTTAAGGACTTAAGTTGCCTATCTTATGGTGGGTTCAATAATTTATTTTTGTTCAGAGTTTTTCATTTGAGTTAAAGCTTTGTAATTGAGTTTTCATGAATTTTTATTCAGTTTTTAAGCTTTGTATGCTTGAGTTAGTCTTCCGCTTGTAGTCAGCCAGGATGAGGGTTGGCTTGGGGACCAGCAATGGTTCTCGAGTTCCAGCCACGTCCAGGGTGTAGGCTTGGGTCGTGACAAACTTGGTATCAGAGCACAGGGTTCAAGTGTCTTAGGGTGTCTATGAAGCCGTGTCGATAGGATCTTGTTTATGATTGTGAGGGCCCCACTTCTATAAACGAGAGAGTACAAACATTTAAGAAAAGTTTTCCTTCTTTCATACTCTTAATCGTTCAATAGAGCTATGTCATAGAGATTTATTATAACTCGTGCGTTTCTCAGATTCATTCGACTACCCCTCATACTAGAGGTGGTTGAACAGGAAAGTCGGTCCTTTATCGATGAGTTTCTCTTAGCAAAAATCTTGAGAAAGTCATGAGACTCCAGAGGGGCTTGAGAGATACCCAAGAGTGAGTTAAGTGTTGATTTTCAAAGGAATGTGCTCATGTTCATATGAATCATGTGTTCAAGTAAAAAGTGAGTTGTACTCTTTTCCTTAAGCCTTGTTTCAGTTGAGATCCTTATGAGGAGGTATGTTTAGAGTTTGGGTAATATTTTCACCCCAAAAGGTAGCATGAGTTACGAGATCATGAGCAGTAATAGTGAAAGAGCCTAGAGTTAGAGGAAACTATGCAGAGGTATAGAGATCTATGAAAGGGAGATAGTAATGGGGTAGATTATGTTATTATAGTCATGCACCCAGTAAGTTTTTGATGAGGAGTTTTCCCTTATGGATAGACTAAGAAGTGATGAGTTGCAAAGATTCTATCATAGGAGGTAGAGTGTGTTTTAGCTAGAAAGGAGCTTGTGATGAAGTGTCATTGTGTAGGTAATGATCAAGTGTAAGTGGAATAAAAGAGCAAAAGTATTCATAAAGTGATAGATCTAAGCTAGGCTTATGAATTGTTTGAGAGGGTCATGATGTTCAGAAGGTTATAGAACTGATCAAGTAATAAGGTATAGCATAGTAGGCGAGCAATCGTATTGATATTCGGGTTTAGTAATGAACATTAAGCTTGAATTTGAGATGAGTGTCATGATCCAAAGAATGGAAACATGAGGGTGATGATGTTAGTCTTGAGATTTGATCTGGTAGACTTGACATAGAGTAGGTAAGGAATTGAGATGTTAGCTGCAGTAAATATGAGTGGTACAAGTGAGAGACCCTAACCTTTAGATAAGGGCAGTGAAGTGTGGCTAAGTCACAAGAGTAACAAGAGCATTAAGAGGTGTACCGAGATGGTATGTAATCAGACGAGGTTCCAATTAAGTTATAATTTTCCATGTGTGCCTAGATAGCATAATTGAGTTGTCAATGAGGAATAGGTCCATAGCTTTCAAGTGTCAGCTTTAGACCTAAGGGGGAGATGAAAAGATGAGAAATCAAGTCAAGTGTTTGAGAGTAAGATAGTAATGAGTTCCAAAGAGTATGGGAGATATCCTTTCAGAGGTCCTTTTAGTAATGGAGTGATGTTATAAATAAGGAGGAAGAGGAAGATAAAGTTTTATGATGAGAAGTAGTTAAATGAAAGCCCTTGGTTGGTTCCGAAGGAGTTTGGTTAGTAGAATTCCATGGAGTTGTTAGAGTACTAAGCTTGAATGTGGTGTTGTTAAACATTAGGTGGTTCTTGATATGAACCCAATGTTGCTTTATATTGAGTTGAGTATCCATAGTTGAGTATCCAGAGTTGAGTATCCAGAGTTTGAGTACCCAGAGTCGAGTATCTCATTTTTTAGTTGAGCCTTATTTCACTGAGTTGAATATCCTATTATTGAGTTGAGTCTTATTTCACTGAGTTGATTATCTTATCATTGAGTTGAACTATGTTTCTTTGAGTTGAGTGAGTTTAGAAGAGGTAAGTATGTTTCTTTCCCACCAGTTCAAGATTATGTTTATGCTTTAGAATTCCCCTTACATTCTCGTACATTCCATGTACTGAGTCATTTGGCCTGCATCATTTCATGATGCAGATACAGGTACTCAGGATCATCAACAGGCATTTCGTTGATATCGCATTGAGTTCAAGTTAGCTATGGTGACCCTCCTTGCTTCCGGAGGGTTCCACTTGTAATTTCAGTTGTATCAGTTGTTAGGATGTCGTGGGTCTTGTTCCGACTTCCATCTTTGTCAGTTAGAGGCTTCATAGATAGACAGTAGTGTTTCAGAAGTTTGTTCATTTATTTTGTTAAATGTTTTAAAGACTTAAGTTGCCTATCTTATGGCGAGTTGAATAATTTATTTTTATTCAGAGTTTTTCATTTCAGTTAAAGCTTTGTAATTGAGTTTTCATGAATTTCTATTCAGTTTTTAATCTTTGTTTGCTTGAGTTAGTCTTCCACTTGTAGTCAGCCAGGATGAGCGTTCGCTTGGGGACCAGCAATGGTTCTCGAGTGTCGGCCACGTCCAGGGTGTAGGCTCGGGTCGTGACAAAAACCTTTTTGGGTTACTACTCTGTTTGAATGTGAAACTGATTCGAAGAATATAAAAACTTCATCAGAATTCAAGGTTCATTCGGTTAACGATTAGAAGAATATAAAAACTTCATTGTTAAACTATAAACAAGTTGTATGAAGATTGAATCTTTATTGTTAGTATTCTAAATACTAAGTGGTCTCTCTAATTGTGACAGAAAGGGAAAAAACACCAGTGACAGAAAATTAGTGATTTTTGTGCCTGCAATGGTTGTTTCTATGGATTAAATCTCTAAAAGAAGGTTTCGTGTTGCCAATGTGTATTTTGATGGTACACAATTTGGAAGCATGAGAAAAAATATGTGGAAAATAATTTCAAATACTTGAAAAATATTTTTGAGAATATATTTGAAATGTGGGGGGTTCTTTACTTGTGATAAAGACAAAATTAGACTTACTATCTAATTTTAATTTGAAAGTATCAGATATGAAATTTATTACATTTTTGTATTATGTTAGACCCACAAAATTCTTGGAGTATATTTGATATTGTGGTCGTTGAGTCTCTCTTTACTAGTATATGATATGACTAGTATAAAACCACCAAATTATATTACTCGTTCAAAAGAATTGAATTCTTTGATGAAAAAGTGTCACTTAAAATATTGTGATTTTTCATGAAAAGATGTCTATTAAAATAAATTTATTTGTATAGACATGAACATTGGTGAAAAGTGATCTGTTATGTTTGTGTTGTAAAACAATCATTTGGGTCATATTGCCCTTATTGGACCGATGAGACTATGATTATGGGTAATTCTATAACAAATTGAATGTTATGGAGAGGTCCTTCTGAAAAGGACATCTGGCAAGGTGCTACTCTAAAATAATGTCTGTATTTGACAAAGTTACAAGAAGTAAAGAACAAAATATTTGTAGGAAAAAATTACCTCATTGAAGGTCTTTTCAAACTCAGTATTTCTGTTTGTTCTTACTTGCTTGAATCAAATTGTTTGTGACATGAATGTTTGGTACATGTCAATTACAAAACCTTGCAAAAACTGATCAACTTAGAAGTTTTGCCTAACTTCTAGTGCAATAAATTAAAATGTCAAGTATGTGTTGTTGAAAGGAATTTTAATTCCTTAGAATTGATTTACACTGACATTTGTGATATGAAGTCAACACCATCTCGTGGTGGAAAAAAGTTTTTCATAAATTTTATTGACAATTGCACTAGATACTGTTATGTCTATTTGTTGAATGGTAAGGATGAAGCAATAGAAACATATAGGTAATATAAAATTGAAGTTGAAAATCAGTTGGATAAAAAAATTGTCATGATTAGAAGTGGTAGATGTGGAGAATATGAATCTTCTTTTGCAGAAATATATTTGAAAAATGGAATTATCCATCAAATTACTGCACATACTCACCTCAATCTAATGAAATTGTTGACAGGAAAAAACTGAACTTTGAAGGAAATGTTGAATGTCCTAATTATAAGTTCAGGTTTACCACAAAATTTGTGAAGGGATGCTATCATTATAGCAAAAGAGAACAACAAAAAGTTTGTTTGTTCAGAAAGAGAGAAACAAAAAGTTTTGTTTATTAATAAAAGGAGTAACAAATGAAAAACTTTTATTTGTTAAGAAGGGAGCAACAAAAAGTTTTGTTTGTTCAGACTTTGTTGTATCCTGATTGAGAATTTCTTGTCGCCCCTTAAAGTATATACAAGCAATAACTCTTGAAAGATAGTTATCTAAAAATTTCCAATACAGTCTATTCCATATGAGAAATGGAAATGAGAGAACTATTTCCAAAAGGGTCATAATAGGACCTAAGACTGTGGACTGTATGTTCATTGGATATGCAACAAATAGTAAAGCATATTGATTTATGGTTCATAAGTCCAAACCGTCGAATAGTCAAGTAAAGGGTCTAAAAGACCTTGGAATGAACCAAAGGAGAATGTAGTTAATAAAGAGATTCAGAGGCGTAGTAAATGTCAATGGACAAATTACTTCCTTCGAGTTTGATTTTGTAACATTTCTTCTTGAAAATGAGTCTCATATATTCTAAGAAGCTATGTCCTTTGTGGACTCATTCTTTTTGAAAAAAGGTTGTCAATAGTAAGATAGATTCAATCTTGAGTAACCATACTTGAGAGTTGGTTGATCTTCCTCCAGGAAATAAACTTTTGGGTTCAAAGTGGATCTACAAAAGAAAAAGAAATTTGATGAAACTATTGACAAATACAAAGCAAGACTTGTTGCCATAAGCTTTAGATAATAAGAAATCCTTGATTATTTTGATACATAATAGCCTCTAACTAGGATTACATCAATTCAGATGTTAATTGTGCTAGTTGCGGTATATGACCTTCAAATTCGTCAAAATAGATGTGAAAACATTTTAAAAAAAAATAGAGAATTGGAGGAAGAAATTTACATGGAACAACCCGAGGACTTTGTGGTTCTTGGTAAACAAAAGAAAGTCTGTAAACTTGTTAAGTCACTTTGTGGACTAAAAACAAGCGCCCAAATAATGACATGCGAAGTTTGACCAAACTATGTTGGCAAATAAATTCAAGATTAATGAATGTGATAAAAAAATTTACATTAAAGACACTTCAAATCACAACGTCATTGTTTATTTTTATGTTGATGACATGTTGATCATCAAAAGAGATATTTTTGACATAAATGCTACTAAGCATATGCTAGAAAGTAACTTCGATATGAAAAACATTAAGTTACTATGTGATTGAAAAGGTACTTGACAAGTTCAAGTATTTGGATTTCAATATTGTCAAGACTCCAATAAATGTGAGATTTGTACTTCAAACGAATGAAGGCAAAAGCGATTCACAGTTGGATTATGCTAGAGTATTGAGAAGTATGATATGTATCATGAAGTGTACGCGATCAGATATAGCATGTGCTATTAGTAAACTGAGTCGGTTCACGAGTAATCTCAATCAAACTCATTGGATGACAATGAAAAGAGTTTTGGAGTATTTAAAACATACTTAGAAACTATTGCTTTGCATTATAACGGTAACACCCCGTATGCTAGAACTACCAAATTGCAGATTTCATGTGGTTTTATGTCGGTTATTAGTAGCTCTCACAGTCAGATTTTAGTGTAGTGACCAGGTTATCATGCTTATCTTACATCATTGCTCAGTTATATGCTTTATTCAGTTATGTATATTGTTAAGCTTTGTTCTATCATGCATGCTCAGTACCTTTCAAGTAATGACGCATACCTCTGCGCTACATCTTCTCGTGATGTAGGTTTAGGTCCTCAGCAGTCAGATCACGCATAGATTGGTTCTCGATCTCCAATTCAGCAGCATAAGTGGTGAGTCCTCATTCTTCGAGGACGATTGACATGATTATCCTTCTACTTTCAGTCTCTAGTTTCAATTTTTGCTAGATTTAGCTGGGGCATGTCCCAGCATTTCTAGTCAGTTAATGGTTTTATTTCAGACATAGTTAGATTCAGTTTTAGCTTGGAGTTTGATATTTCTTTTGTCGTTAATATCTCAGATTATATATTCAAACTTAGAATGGGTATTCCCCATCATTTTTATTTTATCTCATGTTTAAGCTTCCGCACAGAATGATCTCATTTCAGTTATCATAGTATGCTTATGTTATGCCAGCAGGGTTAGCTTGGGGTCACTCGTGATCCTAGGTCCCGTGTCCGTGTCCTGGGGGTAGCTCGGGGCGTGACAAACTTAGTATCAGAGCATTAGGTTCAAGAGTCCTAGGATGTCTGAAAAACCACATTAAGTAGAGTCCTTTTCATGGGTGTGAAGTACACCACATCTAATGAGAGGGAAGCTACGAAGTGTTTTAGGAAAGCCTCACTTTCTTGATATTCTTATCGTGCGTTGGTATGATCTCTCTCTAACTCATCGTTATGTGATTCAGATGATGCCTCCTCGTAGAGCTTACGGAAGGGATGCCCGCAACGCTAACGCAGCTCCTCCAGTATGAGATCACGAAGTTTCTAATGCAGAGTTTCAGAACGTTATCCAACTTTTGGCTCAGAGTGTGACTAACCAGAACAATTAGCAGGTTCCAGCTCCTGCAAATGCTAATGTTGGGTCAGCTGCAGCTAGAATTTGGGATTTTGTTAGGATGAATCCGCCTGAGTTTTTAGGATCGCAAGTTGGTGAAGATCCCCAAATCTTCATAGATGAGGTCAAGAAGATCTTTAGAGTGATGCAGGTGACTGGTAATGATAGGGTTGAGTTGGCATCTTACCAGCTTAGGGATGTGGCTACATTTGGTTTACTTAGTGGAAGGAAAACAGGGGTAGGGATGCGGCTCCTATCACTTGGGAGTGTTTCAGTGAGACTTTTCTGGACAGGTTCTTCCTACGAGAGTTGAGGGAGGCGAAAGCTCAGGAGTTCATGAACTTGAGGCAGGGTAGCATGTCAGTCCAAGAGTATGGACTCAAGTTCACCAAACTCTCCAGGTATGCTCCATACATGGTTGCCGATTTCAGGGCTCAAATGAACAAGTTTTTGTATGGGGTATCCGACTTAGTGAAGACGGAGTGTAGAAATGCCATGTTGCTGGAGAATATGAACATCTCTAGGCTCATGACTCATGCTCAGCAGGTTAAGGGAGATAAGCTTAGGGAACAAGCTAAGGAGAACAAAAAGGCTAGAACAGACAACTATGAGTATTCTCAACAGAAATCGGGTGGTGGAAATCGCTCGCAGGTTCAGCAAAAGTCTTCAGCCCTAGAACCTTCATTAGCTAGTGCTCCATCCTCCAGGTTCCGACAGGATCTGAAAAGTAGGGCATCAGGCTCTAAGTCTCAGGGGAGTGTTTCAGGTACTAGAACCTACCCAACTTCTCCTAAGTGTGGTAAGAACCATCCGGGCGAGTGTCTTGCAGGAAAGGAAGGATGTTTTGGGTATGGTCACACTGGTCACATGTTAAAAGATTGTCCTTCTTCTAAACAGGGGCAAGGAGGTAATAATGGTAGAGCTCAGTCCACAATTTCAGTAGCACCAGCAGGTCTCCCGACTCAGCAGGGTAACTCATCTGGTACAGGTGGCGGTCAGCGCCAAAACAGGTTGTATGCTCTTCAGGCTCGCCAGGATCAGAAAGATTATCCTGATGTGGTCACTAGTACGTTATGAGTCTTTAACTTTGATGTTTATGCTTTGTTAGATCCAGGGGCTACTCTTTCCTTTGTAACACTTTAAATAGCAGTCAAATTCGATGTTAGTCCAGAAACTCTTTCAGAACCCTTCTCAGTCTCTACTCTAGTTGGTGACCCAGTTATAGCTAGACGGGTATGCATAAATTGCCCTGTCACAGTCTCTCAGAAATTCACCTCAGCAAATCTTGTAGAGTTAGAAATGGTAGATTTCGATATCATTCTAGGCATGGATTGATTACATTCCTGTTATGCCTCAGTCGATTGTAGAACTAGGATCGTTCGTTTTCAGTTTCCAGACGAACCAATCTTAGAATGGAAGGGTAGTAGCCTAGCGCCTATGGGTCGATTCATTTCCTACCTTAAGGCCAGAAAGATGATTTCCAAGGGGTATATCTATCATCTAGTTCGGGTAAAGGATTCAAGCTCTGAAACCCCAACTCTTGAGTAAGTTCCAGTAGTAAATGAGTTCCCAGAAGTGTTTCTAGAAGATCTTCCCAGAATTCCTCTCGAAAGGGAAATCGACTTCGGAATTGATGTGCTTCTAGATACCCAGCCTATTTCTATTCCTCCTTACATAATGGATCCAGCTGAGCTTAAGGAATTTAAAGAGCAATTGAAAGACCTTCTAGATAAGGGCTTCATCAGACCTAGTATTTTCCTGTGGGGTGCACTAGCGTTGTTTGTGAAAAAGAAAGATGGTTCTCTCAGGATGTGCATTGACTATCAGTAGTTGAACAAAGTCACAATCAATAATAAGTAACCTATCACCAGGATTAATGACTTGTTTGACCAACTTCAGGGTGCTAGTCATTTTTTGAAGATAGACCTCAGATCCGGTTATCATCAGCTCAGAGTCAGAGATAGTGACATTTCAAAAACAGCCTTCAGAACCCGGTATGGTCATTATGAATTTGTAGTTATGTCATTTGGACTAACCAATGCCCCTGCAGCTTTCATGGATTTGATGAACAGGGTGTTCAAGCAGTATTTGGACTAGTTTGTTATCATCTTTATTGATGATATCCTCATTTACTCTAGGAATGAGGAAAAACATGCGACTCATTTGAGAGTTGTTCTACAAACTCTCAAAGATCGCCAGTTGTTTGCTAAGTTTAGCAAATGTGAGTTTTGGTTGCAATCAGTTGCTTTCCTTGGGCATATAGTATCTAGCGAAGGGATCCAAGTCGATTCTCAGAAAATAGATGTAGTGAAACAATGGCCCAGACCTACCTCTCCTACAGATATCAGAAGTTTCTTGGGTCTAGCAGGTTATTATAGAAGGTTCGTGGAAGGATTTTCATCCATCGCTTCTCCATTAACTAAGTTCACTCAGAAAAAGGTTAAGTTTCAGTGGTCAGATGATTGTGAGAAAATCTTTGCAGAGCTGAAAACTAGGTTGACTACAGCTCCGGTTTTGACTCTACCAAAGGGTTCAGACGGTTATGTTATCTACTGTGATGCATCCAGAGTCGACCTAGGTTGTGTGTTAATGCAGCGAGGTAAGGTTATAGCATATACTTCTAGACAGCTTAAGGTGCATGAGAAGAACTATATGACTCATGACCTCGAGCTTGCAGCCGTAGTGTTTTCCCTAAAGATTTGGAGACACTACTTATATGGTGTTCATGTAGATGTGTTCACAGACCATAAAAGCCTTCAGTATGTGTTCACCCAGAAAGAGTTGAATCTTCGCCAGAGGATATGGCTTGAATTCCTCAAGGACTATGATATGAATGTGTTTTACCATCCTGGTAAGGCCAATGTAGTAGTAGATGCTCTTAGCAGACTATCTATGGGTAGTGTAGCATATGTTGAGGAAGAAAGAAAAGAACTAGCAAAGGATATTCACAGACTAGCTCGCTTGGGAGTTTGCTTTATGAGCATATCAGATGGTGGTGTAAAAGTTTAGAATGGGTCAGAATCTTCATTGGTAGCGGAGGTTAAGGAAAAGCAAGACAGTGATCCGATTTTGCTTCAACTAAAGGGTGCAGTTCGTCAACAGAGAGTGGAGGTTTTCTCCTAAGGGGGAGATGGTGTGCTTCGCTATCAGGGTCGATTATGTGTTCCTAAGGAGGGTGAGTTGAGACAACAGATTCTTGTAGAAGCCCATAACTGCAGGTATTCTATCCATCCAAGCGCCACTAAGATGTACCGTGATCTGCGGGAAGTCTTTTGGTGGAATGGCATGAAGAGGGATAAAGCAGATTTTGTGGCTAAGTGCCCAAATTACCAGCAAGTGAAGGTAGAACATCAGAAACCAGGAGGTATGACTCAAGAGATAAACATTCCTAATTGGAAGTGGGAAGTGATCAACATGGACTTCATTACAGGTTTACCTCGTACTCGCAGACAACATGACTCCATTTGGGTGATAGTAGACAAAGTTACTAAGTCTGTGCGTTTTTTGCTGTTAAGACTACAGACTCGGCACAGGACTACGCCAACCTTTACATTAATGAGATAGTCAGGTGGCACGGGGTTCCTTTGTCTATCATCTCAGATAGAGGTCCTCAGTTTACCTCTCATTTCTGGAAATCATTTCAGAAAGGTCTTGGTACTCAAGTTAATCTTAGCACAACGTTTTATCTGCAGACGGATGGTCAGGCAGAGCGTACCATTCAGACCTTAGAGGACATGTTGAGAGCTTGTGTGATTGACTTCAAGGGTAGTTGGGATGATCACCTTCCTCTTATATAGTTCGCCTACAATAATAGCTACCATTCCAGCATTCAGATGGCCCCTTTTGAGGCATTATATGGGTGTAGATGCAAATCTCCAGTTGGGTGATTTGAAGTAGGTGAAGCAGCCTTGATAGGGCCAGATTTGGTTCACGATGCTATGGAAAAAGTGCAGCTCATCAAAGATGGACTTAAGACAGCCCAGAGTCGCCAGAAGTCCTATGCAGATGTAAGGAGATGGGACTTGGAGTTCCAAGTTGATAATTGGGTTTCCTTGAAAGTGTCACCTATGAAGGGGTTATGAGGTTTGGCAAGAAAGGGAAGCTCAATCCTAGATATGTACGCCCTTACAAGATCTTGAAAAGAATTGGTAAAGTGGCTTATGAATTAGAGTTACCAGCAGAGCATCCGGTCTTTCACATTTCGTTGTTGAAGAAGTGTGTGGGTGATCCAGCATCCATAGTACCTTTAGAAAGTGTGGATGTGAAGGATAGTCTCACTTATGAGGATGTGCCAATTAAGATTCTTGATCGTCAGGTTAGAAGGTTGAGAAACAAAGATGTCGCTTCAGTAAAGGTTTTGTGGAGGACTCAGTCCGTAGAGAGAGCTACTTGGGAAGTGGAAGCATCCATGAATGCCAACTATCCTCATCTATTTCCTTCCGATTCCACTCCAGCTTGAGGTAATAGTTCCTCTCCAGTCTTTTAGTAACTCATGCGTAAATTCAGTCTTAGTAGTTTCTTCTTTCAGTTAGTCTTGCATTTTCAGCATATTTGCATGTTTTTGGAACTTAGTTTAGTCAGATTTCAGTTTCCAGTATTTAGTGGTAGGGTTTGCAACTTTTTCCCTCCTTATTCAGCTAGTTTAGTCTTCATTCGAGGATGAATATTCCCAAGGGGGAGATAATGTAACACCCCGTACGCTAGAACTACCAAATTGCAGATTTCAGAAGTTGCAGATGCCACCGACGGGCACCACCCACGGACCGTAGGGTGACCCACGGTCCGTTCAGGTGGTCCGTGGATGGCCACCTGCAGCCCTCCCCAGACACAGTCCAAAAATCTGGCTAAGGGTCCACCCACGCCAGGACCTACGGACCGTAGGTCAGACCACGGTCCGTGGTCCAGGGCTGTAGGTCAGACCCTCAGCTTTCAGCTCCCAGTCGCGAACGACGGCCGACCAGCACGGACCGTCGGTCCACTCACGGTCCGTCAGTCCGGTCCGTCGGTGACGCCGACAGCATTTAAGTCAGGGGTCGTTTGGTCTTTTCCCTATGTGTTGGACCCCTAAACTACGTCGTTTAACCCCTAAACTACGTAGTTTTGATCATTTTAAGCCTAGTAACTTAATTAGAATCTACCCTAAGAAAATAATTCACCAAAATTTTAGAAAACTTAGAACGCAGAAGGAGAAAGGGTCGACCAACCCCTCTACTAGAATGCAGCAGGTTTTCATCAGTTTCAGCTCCGAAATCGAAATATTTCTCCATGAAATTTGTCACCAGGTATGTGGGATTTCACTAGTGGGTTCCTTTCGCCCATTAGGTCCCTAGATTTCAGTCAGAATCTTGATTCTCTTGATATTATCTAGACCTGGGATTTCTTTATTGTTAGAAATTGTTGGGTTTTAGCTCCCAGAATGATCCAAATCAGATTATCATGTTGTTGCTTCAGTTCTTGCATGAAATTCAGAATCTTAGTTGTGTAGATTTGTTTAGTTCATGAATTATACATGCTAGGTCAGTTTATTGAGTTATACATGCTCCAATTACGAATGTTTCATTATCAGTACATTAATATTGCATTTTCAGTTAGCATGTAAGTACTTTGAGCTATCCAGTATTACAGAAATTCAGTCATAATTTGTTATTTACATAATCAGTTGGGAGTAGACTTAATACCGAGTTTGACTAGGTTCAGTCACCCTCATAGTCTCAGAACTACGTGCCCCCGTAGGTTTATAAGTCCCCTCTGTGGGCATTACATTTTAGTGATCACGCCAGTCATGCCTCTATACCTCTGGCAGGGTATATTGGGTCCTCTCAATGGGGAGGATACATCGAACTCCACATTTAGCTCATGTAATTTTATGTCGGTTATTAGTAGCTCCCACAGTCAGATTCTAGTGTAGTGACAAGGTTATCAGATACAATTCAGTATTCAGTTTCAGCATGTTATCAACTTGGTCATTGCATTCAGTTAGTTCATGTTCAGTATTTCCAGTATAGTATCATGCTTATCTTACATCATTGCTCAGTTATATGTTTTGTTCAGTTATGTAAATTGTTCAGCTTTATTCTATGATGCATGCTCAGTACCTTTCAAGAACCTGACGCATACTCTGCGCTACATCTTCTCGTGATGTAGGTTCAGGTCCTCAGCAGTCTAATCACGCATATATCGGTTTCCGATCTCCAATTCAGCAGCATCAGTGGTGAGTCCTCATTCTTCGAGGATGATTGATATGATTATCCTTCTACTTTCAGTCTTTAGTTTCATTTTTTGCTAGATATAGCTGGGGCGTGTCCCAACATTTCTAGTCAGTTAGAGGCTTTATTTCAAACATAATTAGATTCAGTTTTAGCTTGGAGTTCGATATTTCCTTTGTCATTAAACTCTCAGATTATATATTCAAACTTAGAATGGGTATTTTCCATCACTTTCAATTTATCTCATGTTTAAGCTTCCGCACAGAATGATCTCACTTCAGTTATCATAGTATACTTATGTTATGCCAGCAGGGTTAGCTTGGGGTCACTCGTGATCCTAGGTCCCGTGTCCGCGTCCTGGGGGTAGCTCGGGGTGTGACAATAACTAATATTCAACAGTATTGGAAGAATATAGTGATGCAAATTGAATCTCCAGGTCAAATGAAGTAAAATCCATGAGTGGATATGTATTTACTCTTGGTGGAGGAGCAGTCTCTTGGAAATCTTTCAAACAGAATGTATCGCTCACTCTACTATGAAATCTGAGTTTATCACTCTAGATAAGGCCGGTGAAGAAATTGAATGACTCTGAAATTTCTTGAAAGATTTTTGGCCCAAATCTTTAGCTCCAGTATGCATACATTGTGAGAGTTAATTTGCAATCGGTAGGGCATGGAGCATGATGTATAACGTAAAGTCTCGTCATATATGACGTAGACATAATATCATTAGAGAACCACTCTCTAGTGGAATTATCATAATTGACTATGTAAAGTCAAAGGATAATGTGTCGGATCCACATACGAAAGGCCTAACTAGAGAGGGAGTTGATAGATTATCAAAGGAAATGAGACTATGGCCGAGGACAAGTCATTGTAGCGGTAATTCTACCTAGAAGACTGGAGATCCCAAGATCTAGGTTCAAGGAGATCAAACAAAGTCATTGATGACGGTTCAACATTGTCGAAATATTTTTTATGGTCTATTCTCATGATAAGACAATGTTCAGTTACAAGGATAAAGGCATTAGGATTTTTTAATGGTTTCTAAGTTTGATACAAGGTATATCAAATGGTGTATCTACGGGATAACACATTTAGAAATCACCTATGTAAGTGTGAAGTGTAAGTCGCTTCAATGAGAATCCGGCAAGGCCAGTTCTCTACGCACTTATAAACCAAGACGTGTCCATGGCTGAAACGAACAAAATAATAAGAACCAAAAAATAGTTCAAGGGTTGATTGTGTGACTTATGTTGTATAGGTATACACCAAAGCTCGACGGTTCAAAGATATCAAATCTACCGATTGACCGAGTATATCCGATATATGTTCACTATGGAAAATTCAAAGGAAAACCCACTTATTCAAATGCAATCATTCTTTACTTATGAATCACACAATTTTTCATGCATATATTTTAATAATAGCCATTCCCTATTCATGTGGCGGATTGTTGGGTTTTAAAGTTGTGAACAGAAAATGAAGGGTCGTGACTCTCCTGAAGGGTTGTGACTTTCCCGAAGGGTTGTGACCTTTATGAAAGGTTATCTTTTCTAAAGGGTTGTGATCGTTTGAAAGGTTGTGCCTTTTCCAAAAGGTTGTGACCTTTCTGAAAGGTTGTCTTTTTTTCTAAAAATTTGTGACATTTACCCTTTGTTGGCTATAAATAGAGAGGCTTTCTCTCTTTTTTTTTGCATCGAATTCATCCCTTCTCTTGCATACATTTCTTACAAAATAAAATCGATCGATCGTGTCGATGTGTGTGATTTGTTGCTGTCATTTTGAGTTCGTTGAAAATATTGAAGTTTGAGGTACCGTTACTTCTTTAATGGTTTATCCATTTTATCTTGGGAGGAATTAATCTGCAACCTCGGGTAATTGAGGGGATTAAATTTCTTAAGGACACACAGTGGGTTTTGTGGACTCGGATAGTTCTTTTATTTTTCTTTTCATCTTAATTGTTTCTAGTTTGCTAATCTGAATACAGGAGATAACAGATATATATAAGAGAACCCTAGACCCGTCTATGCCACCATAGACCAGCATTCCCTTTAAATTTATTTATTTTCAAAACTAGTCTTCCCCTCCTCTTAGAAACCTTCACAACTGTCACCACTATCTTATAAATTAAGCCTCCACCAAATCTTTCATATGTATAAATATCAGCCCCCCTTTGAACTTACTTAAGCAACTGATCACCAGATAGGAATACTAGGCCAAACTTAAGTTTAACCAACTGGTACCACAATGAAATATTGGGCCGAACTATGTGAGTTATTTGGCTCAGATGTATATATAACAGTTATACCATGAGATTTTATTTATTTTTTTTGGAATTGTGAATGCTTCTCCTTTAATCCTATGTATACTTGCATTGTTGCATGCATTAGTCTACCTTTTCTCCATAATCTTACTTTATCTTTGGTGATTTGAGTTAATCATTTTTTTTGTCTAGGGGTGGTACAATATAGATTAAAGGTCAATGTCATTTATTAAAGCTTTGAATTACTATATGAAGTACACGTTGTTGGATTTTAAAAGGTGTGAATGAAATATGAAGAGTTGCGACTTTCATGAAAAGCTGTGACTTTTATGAAAAGCTATGACTTTTATGGAGAGTTGCGACTTTTATGAAAGGTTATGACCTCTCCGAAGGGTTGTAACTTTTCCAACGAGTTGTAACATTTTCGATAAGGAAAAATAAAATTTTGTTCACACTACCCTTTGTTCTCTATAAATAGAGGAATTTCCTTTCATTTTAAAACAACGAAAAATTATGAACTTCTTCTTCTGCACAATTAAATATTTATGTACTTTGCTCCTGTTGAGTGGCTCACTAACACCATTATTTTTGTATTGATACACCAGTGAATAGAATCGTTCTATCCCTAGATGATTTATTCCTTTAAACCTCAGGTATTAGAGGAGAATAATTTCCTTAAGGGGACACTATGCATTCAATTGGCTCGATTTTTTTTTTTTGTTTCATTCTATTGTCACAGATCCTGGTATATTTTTTGCAGTCATTAATTTATGCTTATGTTATTAATTGTTGTTTTTAAGTACATGCTTTAAACTTTATTGTTTATGTTTCTGCAAAGTTATTGTCATAAGTATTTGTTAGTATAGATTAAATAACACACGTTAATTGAGTATTCACGCAAGTTTTCTCTACTGAAATTGTTGAAGGTACAATATAAAAATTTATTAAAGATCTATACAACCATCTCTTGAAGACAAAATTCAAATTTGGTATGCCATTGTAAGGACAAAAAGGCCTTAAAAACCTTATCATACCGTGATGTGCGAAGTGAACCAGGATAACAAGACAATAATTAATAAACTTTTGACATGGCTTCAAGGATGTTGTGCCGGATGACCTATAGATGAATATGACTAGACTGGAGCCTCTTTTGATCCCAAAGATATAGATAACTACACAATAAATTAATTGCTCGTATTCATTATGAAGTATGGATAGATTCTCCAATTTACTGCAAGTTGTATATACTTTTCTTGAAGTAATAGATGTGTTTCTCGACACTGCGATTGGAAAAGAAGTGTAGTTTCAAACTGAACTTTATCACTTTGGTATGCTGATTTTTAAAAAGCACCCAAACAAACTGAATAGTTTTGTGTAATATTTTTCCCTTTCAAGTATATATAATAAGTTGAATTGTTGTCCAATATGATATATTCTCTCTTTAATACACAACAAATTAATTGATCATATTCAATATGAATTATGGATAGATTCTCTAGTTTACTACAAGTTGTAAATACTTTTCTTGAAGTAATAGATGTGTTTCTAGACACTACGATTGGAAAAGAAGTGTAGTTTCAAATTAAACTTCATCACTCTGGTATGTTGATTTTTAAAAAGCACCAAAAAAAACTGAATAGTTTTGTGTAATATTTTTTCCTTTCAAGTATATATAATAAGCTGAATTGTTGTCCAATATGATACATTCTCCCTTTAATTTTTCATTTTAATAATTTCTTATGATACATTTAAATGGAGAACTTTAAAATGATATATGTAAAGCAAAAGGTAGGGCTGAACTTTCTACACATTAAAATTAGAATATTTACTCACTTTTTTCAGCCTTTTAAAATTTATTTATCCATTCACCAATAATTATTTATTTATTTGAAAATTTAATATCTCAGGTTGATGCTCATTTGATTTCCCAAAAATATCAAATAGTAACACTTCCTGAAAGCAAACGGATAAATTATAAAATCAAATTAAAGATGATTGATTGGAGGATAAATGATAAGATGTTATAATTATCATTTTTCTTTACATTATTAATGTTTTTTACCACGTAATCTTGTATGTAAGATAATATAGCGTTTTAGTTTTAATGAATGATAGGTTTTAAGTATTATTTTATAAATTTCGTGATAATAAATTTCCGCGCAAGGCGCGGGTAATTTTACTAGTTATTTATAAAGAAAAGTACAAATGGGAATAGAACTTGATGGATCATGTAGCTAACAGCGAGTTTGTTAGACCTTATGCATCTTGTATTTACAACGCCTAGTGGAAGATAGAATTAGCATACTATTATTGATCTCCCTCGAGTAGGGACATATCGATATCAATATTTGACTCATTTATGGGGGTCCACTTTTATTGGCCATTTCTTAAAGTAAAAAGCCACAACTTTTCATTTGAACTAAAAGTGCATTGACACGTATAAAATTTTGTATTACTAATACGAATGAATAGTTTTTTTCTATTGTCATTTTGTAGAAGTCTAGCCACCAAAAAAAATCGTCTAAATCAATTCTTTTGTCTTATGGTGTTTATGGTTAAACTTTTTTAAAATAAAATAACTTTATGGACCTTTGGTCCATTTTATTGATCTTAAAACAACATAAAAAACTGATAGCTAAAATGTTATCAGCCCAAGTCCACTATAATGCATGAAAGCCCAAATAATGGAATAAAAAGGATAACTCGGTCCATAAGTGACCGAGTTCTTGCAAAATATCCCTAAAAATTAGGGTTCCTATTCCTTACTTTCTTCCTCATCCTCTTCACTGATCTCCCGCCTCCATGTTTCTGCCACCGTTTTCCTTTGCTTTGCTCGTGCTTGTCCTTTGGAGCATCATTATTCTTCATCCATAAATTTATGGATTGTTCTTAGCTCGCAGAAGTAAGACTAACTTCCTTTGTTTCTTCCTCTTACTTACTTTATCCTCTTCTTTAACTCTATTCTCCTACAGATGTGTATTCCGATAGAAATACTTAAGTTAAGGAAGAACTTGTTGATGGTTTTGAACCAGGAATCTCCTTCTGAAAGCTTGAGGTAAGATCAAGAGACTTCCCTTGCTTTTGATATTGAGTGTGACCTTCTTCCCTTTCGTTTATGTTAATCTTATATTTCATCCAAGGTGAGTTTTTTTCATTTTCACCTCTCTTTTTATTTTTTGTTTTTCTATATTTCCATTTTCTCCCCCATTTCCCGGAAGTTCTTCATCCTTGTTCCCCTACTTCCTTTCCACGGTCCCTAGATTGCTTCACCACCTGAAATGACAGTTGGCGAAAGACCATCAAAAAATTTGTGCTCTTCTTTAAGTGAAACTCAATTCTTGTTATTACTTTAAACCCTTCATTTATAGTTTCGTTTAAGATGACAAATGGGGCAGGGCGGAGCAGTTGTGGGCAAATTCAATAAAATTGCAAAGTCCACAATCTACCCGTCCACCCTACCCCGAATAACTTGATTTGTTGTTTTCAACTCGCCCTGCCTCGAATAAATCTTCCTTGCATCAATTGCTATTTTTTATAAAACAATAACGGAAAAATCATATAAAAAAATTTCTAAGTTCACACTAGTGTATGATATGAAGATCAAAATTCCAAACTCCTGAAAACAAAAACAATGGAAAACATGTGGAAATGTCCATTAGACAAGTGTTTGAAGAAGTTTTGCTTAAAGAACTTGTAAACAAAAATTCTAAAATAATTTTGAGTCAACAAAAATGTAATAACAAGATTTTATAAGGCAAATTCACTTTTATTTTAAACAAATATTTGTTTAAATCTCTATAAACTCGTAATCTGTCCCGCAACAATTTTTGAAAAATAAAATTTGAACCCGTCCCATTCTATCCCACCCCACCCCACCCCATTACCATCACTAATTTTGATCTTGATTAGCTTTACTATTGGTAAGGATATATCAATGAAGGTATATATTGGAATAATAATTTAATTTACATTTTTTTGGTATTGATTTTAGTTAATAATGAACGAAATAAATTCATCTTTTACAAGATAATATTATCCTCCTTTTCTTTTAACACCCATTTTAAAGCATTTGGAGAAAAAAATGTCCTTTTGTAGTGAAAAATAAAAAGTTGACCTTTGTTCAATTTTACCTTAATGAGGACATTATGGTTCATTATTTGCCTACATTGCAAGAAACTTATTAAGAAAAATTAACAATTAACAATTCAATTTTTTTTTTTAATAAAAAATGGAAGGTAGTGGTCATTTTGAAAATTAAAAATTAAAAAGATTTTTTTACTGATCACAAAATCAACTTAAAATGCATAGTGAAATCCAACAAAGTTCAACCTTTCATTTTTTTTCACTACAAAGGATATCTTAACCTCTAGCTTTAAAATGGGCATTAAAAGCAAAGGAAGACAATATTATCTTGTAAAGTTTGAATACCCTTAGTTCATTAATAGCTAAAATCAATGACGAAAAAATGTGATTTTTTTAAAATCCCAATATAGATATGTCCAAACTAATAGTAAATTAAAACTAATCCAGATCAATAATATGAATATAATTAACAATAGGGCAAGATGGGTTCAAAATATACTTTTTAAAAGTTAATGTGGGATGGGTTGCAAGTTTATACGGGTTTTAAAAATGTGAATTTGTCTTATAAAATCCTATAAATATATGTTTGATGACTTCAACTTATTCCAGTATTTTTGTTTAAATTTTTTAAGACTAAGAAAATTTCTTTGAACACTAGTCTAATGGACATTTTCTTATGCTTTCCCTTGTTCATGTTCTAAGGAGTTTATAGTTTTGAAGTTCATTTCATATGCTAGTGAACTTAATAAAAAATTTAAATGTTTATCATAAAAAAAGTTACAAATAGGAATTTATACACAAGGAATTATATGGAGCAGGGCAAATTGATAACGGAAAATCAGGATATGCGATGCAGGTTGTAGTGCTTCATCAAATAAATTCAGTAACATTGCATTTAACTACGAACTTCTTCGTCGCTGGTCCGTCGCAAATTTAATTCGTCACAAAATAAGATTAGCAACGGATTTTGCTGTTTAACTACAAATTTTGTCCGTCGCTAAATCCAGTTTTTTATAGTAGTTAAGTGTTTCCTAAGAGAAAGGCTTATTTGCTACATAATGATCTACATTTTAAATACTCAACAAATTGTGAACTACGATTAAATTATTCATGAGATTGCTGATAGTTATAGAGGCGAAAGATGCTCGTAAGACTAAGTTGTCTAGAAATTCATAAGTATGAATTGTATATTATGTATTTGCGAAGGTATATGCACTATCTTCTTATGACTAAAGTATATGCATGTAGTTAACTTTCTTATATCATGCCCTCTTGTGGATAAACTACTCTTTCAATAGTTATATTGTGAACCAAATGTTTAGTGAGATGCATTCTATATTAGCCCGCTTACATGCCTGGAGTGGAAATTCATATAAATATTACTGAATCACTTGTGAGGTATGTTAGAACTTCTAAACCATGCCTGAGATAATCCTATAATATTTGGTAGATAATAAAGGCAATATGTCACGGGCCTATTTTCAAAGGTCTCGTGGGACAGCCAAGCTGGGCTTGCACAGCACCACTAAAGCTCAGTCCTAACAACAAATTAGCACTAAAGTACAAAGGTAAAACGTTACAAACAATCCGCAAGAAAACAGCCAACAAGAAAGCAAAGTCAAGACCGATTTTGGGAGGCAAGTGCCAATTTTCGTTTTTATATTTCTCTAATTGTTGGAATACAAATGAGCTGCTTCCTAAGACTTATACAAACTGAAAAATAAGCCTACAAACAAAGGGGAGCAAGGTCCCAAGAGAAAAATACTAAAAATGGATGTCTTTACAAAAGTACAATGCTTGGTGGAAAAAGGTTGTCCTATGTTTCCATAAATGGTAAAAAAGACTCTTACACATATCAAACCCATTTCAGCTTTGTGGCAACCCTTGGATTTCGTTTTGATGGCTTGTCAATGGCATTAATTGCTCTTCAAGAGTCGCCAAATAATCTCCCAAAGTTGGATGACAATTGGCACGACGTTCGAAACACGTTGAAGCGCGATATAAATCTGCCCCGCTCCCGAAAATGCTGGAAATTAATGCAGCCTCTTTCGGGGTGGTACAAGCTCCCTCACCTGATTTGGCGACGACCCCGGCGCCACACAAATGCAAATAATTATGGCCTTGGTCACGGAACTGCCACAAGTCCTCATATTTCTCCCACGTTGCCTCCTCTAGTGTCGTTCCTTTCCAATGAACTAGGAACTGCACGCTCGAATTATTCCAGCCTTTGCCACGAACTAATTGATGATCAATAATCACCTCAATCTGCTTGTCCACGGCTGGTGGAGTAATAAAAATTTGAGCTCGACCGGACTGCCCCCGCTCCTTGTCTTCCACGTCTTCAAAGTATGGTTTCAATTGGCTAGCGTGGAAGACCGGATGTAACTTCAAATGATGGGAAATCTCGACCCTATATGAAATTCTGCCCGCCTTAGCTATAATCTCAAAAGGTCCCTCGTAACGGCGAATCAAACTTTGATTCACATTCTGCAGCGACTTGACTTGCCTAGGATTGAGTTTTATCATAACTTTATCCCCAATTCGGTAATTGACTGGTCGCCGCTTTCGATCAGCAAACTTTTTCATCTTCTGGGCTGTCGTATCCAGATATGACCTTGCAAGATCGACTTGTTCCTCCCAGGCTTTCGCCATGTGATAAGAACTCGGACTTTTCAAACCGGCGTCGGCGAGCAAGGATTGTGGTGTATTGGATTGTTGCCCAGTAGCCAACTCAAATGGACTTCTCCCCAGCGCCTCGCTTCGCTGCAAATTATAAAAAAATTGGGCAGTGTCCAACAACTTCGCCTAATCCTTTTGGTTGGCACTAACATGGTGCCGCAAATAACACTCCAAGAGTGCATTGATCTGTTCCGTCTGAGGATGGAAGCTGGTCGAGAAGTGCAACTCCGACCTTAGCAAACCACATAATTCCCTCCAAAATGCACCAGTGAATCGGGGATCGCGATCACTAATAATATGTTTGGGCAGACCCCAATATTTCACGACATATCATAAAAATAAGCGGGCTGCCTCCTTGGCTTTGTAGCTGGCAGTCGTGGCAGTGAATGTCGCATATTTGGAGAAGCGATCAACAACAACCATAATAGTACCGAACCCCTTCGAATTCGGCAAGCATGTGATGAAATCCATGGTGACGCAATCCCATGGTTTTTCGGCAATAGGAAGCGGCTCAAGCAGTCATCCAGGTGCCTTCATTTCAACTTTGTCTTGTTGACAAACGAGGCAAGTACGCACATAAACTTCAATATCATCTCGCATCTGAGGCCAATAATAAAAGGACTCCAATAACGCCAAAGTTTGCTTCTCCTCCGGGTGAGCAGCCCATGCAGTATCGTGACCCTCCTTGATCAAAGTACGCCTAAGGTTAGCCCACCTCGGAACGTACACATGTCTGCTCGTAGTGTATAGCAAACCGTTCTCTTCCCAAAATTTCTTCGTCTTGTCTTGTTGGGCCAAAGTTGTTTCGCCACAGGATCATGTTGCATGCCTTCCTTAATATTCTCAACAACATTGCTGCAAGTTGAGCTAACAATAATAGCCTTGCGACTAAGCGCGTCGGCTACAACATTAGCCTTCCCCGGCTTGTACTCAAAAGTGAAATCAAAGTCAGCCAAGAAGTCTTGCCAATGTGCTTGCTTGGCAGTCAACTTTCTCTGGGACTGAAAATAAGTTGTCGTGACGTTATCCGTCTTAACAACGAAGTGAGCACCCAATATATAATGACGCCAAGTCCTTAGGCAATGTACTACAGCCGTCATTTCCCGTTCATGTGACGAATAACGCCTTTCGGCATCATTAAAGTTCCTTCTTTCAAACGCTATCGGGTGGCCCTCTTGCATAAGGACGCCCCCAATAGCAAAATCAGATGCGTTGGTATGAATTTTAAATGCCTTAGTGAAACTGGGCAGCGCCAAAACCGGTACATCAATAATGGCTGCCTTAAGCTTTTCAAAGGCATAATGGCACAAATCAGAACACTCCCACTCACGACACTTTTTCAGCAAGTCGGTGAGTGGAGCAGCAATAGCGGAGTATCCAAATATGAAGCGCCGATAATAATTGGCGAGGCTAAGAAAGGACTGTAATTCGGATACTTTTATTGGAGCCTCCCAATCCCGAATCGCCTCCACATTATCGCTGTCCATCCTTATTTCACCATGACTAATAGTGTGTCCAAGGAATTGGACAATGGGATGTGCGAAGCTGCACTTTTCTCGCTTCACATACAAATCATTATCTCGCAAGACTTTGAACACTTTGCGCAAGTGCTCAACATGTTCCGACATGCTGTTGTTATAGTCAACGATATCATCCAAATATATGACAACAAACTGATCCAAAAAGGGATGGAACAACTTGTTCATCAAAGTACAAAGGCCACGTCGCTGGAGCATTTGTCAAACCGAAAGGCATGACCAGCCACTCAAAGGCTCTATAACGAGTAACAGAAGTAGTCTTTGGCTCATCTCCTTCAGCAATCCAGACTTGGTAATAACCCTTCTTCAAGTCCATCTTCGTGAACACTTTGGCCTGCCCCAACCTATCGAACAAATCAGCAATCAAAGGAATAGGATATTTGTTCTTTACCGTGACCTTGTTGAGGGACCAGTAATTAATACACAAACGCAGCGTCCCTTCCTTCTTCTTTTGGAACAAAATAGGTGCACCAAATGGCACCTTAGACGAGCTAAAATGTCCAGCATCAAGCAACTCCTTAAGTTGCTTCCTTAATTCCTCCAATTCCCGGGGCGCCATGCGATCAGGTGTCATGGCAGGTGGCTTTGGCCCGGGAATCAATTCAATTTGGTGATCAACTTCCCTTCGCGGTGGCAACCGTTGGGAAAGTTCTTCCGGCATCACGTCCCTATTATCAACAAGGACCTTCTCAATACAAGGAGGCAAAGTTACTGCCTCGAGTTTTCAACGCCTCCGACAAAGGCAGCAAGAAAGGTTGGTTCCCCTTTCTTGAAACCCTTAACAAGCTGCATAGCGGACAAGTGCATTCCATTTTGTGGTACCCGACACGCAAGAACCTCCGGCATCGCTGATGTAATGTTGGTTGAGACGCGGCGAAATAAACGCATTAACCTCATGCCAAAAATCCAGCCCCAAAATGATATCAAATACATCCATGGGAGCAATTGTGAAGTTCGTCAACCCTTTCCATCCTCCTAAATCAATGGGGACTTTAGGAGCGAAGCCATGGACAGTAGTGGGGAGGGCGTTGATGGTTTTCAACAACGTATCGCTGGCAACATAATTCAAACAAAGATCCTTGTCCCTTTCCTCCGTAACAAAATTATGGGTCGCACCGGTGTCCACCATAATGCGAACGGCTTTGCCATTCAACTTGGCATTATCGAACACTGATTCGCATGGCCTTACACGAACCGGCTGGGCAGCCAATGCTGCAAGTGTCATGTGATTAAACAAGGCCATGTGATTTAACAAACCAACAGCCACGTTTTTCCCCTTGTCTGCACCACCAACCTTTCCACTTTGCTCCCCGAACGGTCCACCGATTTGCATCGCTACTTTCTCTTGTTGCTTATGAGCAGCAACCTTAGCACTTAATTTACTCAACGACGGACAATAACGAGCAGCGTGAGTAGTCTCACCACAAAGATAACAGCCCTCACGATGTGGAATACCTTTCTTACGATCCTCATAATTCTTGCAGAAATTAGAAGGCTGGTTTCGTGTATTACCTCTATTATCGCTGCCTCGGTTGGGAACGAACTTTTCTTTGTTGTTATCCACCTTGGGAGGAACAGTTTTTCTCCAGTTGTCCCTCCCCTTCGCTGCCTCGGCACAAAAATTTGTCAATGATTCAGCCGCTACAATTGCTTCGTCAACATCATTAACTTGTCGCCTTTGAAGTTCTTGTTTGGCCCAATTTTGGAGACCATCCAAGAAATAAAACAACAGGTCTTCGCTGGTCAGGTTTGGAATTTAAAGAGTGAGTCTCGTGAACTCTTTCACATAGTCACGAATGGAGGAAGTTTGCTTCAATTCTCGCAACTTCCGACAAGCCTCATGTACTACGTTTTGAGGGTAAAATTGACGCTTTAACTCTTCCTTGAACTGCCCCTAATCGTCAATTGAACAGACCCCTCTCTCCATATCTGCCTTTTTCCTCCGCCACCACAACATGGCAGTATCGCTCAAATACATAGCTGATTTCTGAATTTTGGCAGCTTCACTAGTAATGTTCACATGCTCGAAATAAGCATCCATATGCCAGAAGAAGTTCTCAACGTCTTGGGCATTCCTTTCACCACGAAACTCCTATGGCTTAGGAGCTTCAATACGTGTCTCACAGACAGTAACGGGACTATCAACCCCCGCGATGGTAGTCTCATCAATTTGCGCCTTCAAAGCCTCGAACTCTCTATGAAGAGAGAAGAGAGCTTCGGTGAGTTTGATTTCAAGGTTGCTCAGCCCTTCCTTGTTCACTTCCTAAAGCTCAATAAGATTACTTTTGACCTCATCAACACCCTCAAGAGCTACTGATTCAAGGGAATTAACATTATTTTCAACAACAACAATTCGCCTATTCAAGGCCGACAAACCAGCCTCAACTCTGATAATTTTCTCGTCGAGTTGGCTAGTATCAGAACCTTCCCCATCCTCACTGTGGCTCTTGCCACCAACCGGTGGGTTAGAAGAGGAGTCCCTCACCCTACTTTTATCACATTTCTTGGCAGTATCCTTCCGAATCTCCTGCTCCCTTTCTTGAACAACCACTTTGTTACGTTGCGACTTTGACATCATGCTCGAACCTACGCTCTGATACCACTTGTCACAGGCCTATTTTCAAAAGTCTTGTGGGACAGCCAAGCTGGGCTTGCACAGCACCACTAAAGCTCAGTCCTACAACAAATTAGCAATAAAGTGCAAAGGCAAAAACGTCACAAACAGTCCGCAAGAAAACAGCCAACAAGAAAGCAAAGTCAAGATCGATTTTGGGAGGCAAGTGCCAATTTTCATTTTTTTATTTCTCTAATTGTTGGAATACAAATGATCTGCTTCCTAAAACTTTTACAAACTGGAAAATAAGCCTACAAACAAAGGGGATCAAGGTCCCAAGAGAAAAAAAACTAAAAATGGGTGTTTTTACAAAAGTACAATGGTTGGTGGAAAAAGGTTGTCCTATGTTCCCATAAATGGTAAAAAGGACTCTTTCACATATCAAGTCCATTTTAGCTTTGTGGCAGCCCTTGGATTTCATTTTGATGGCTCGTCAATGGCATTAATTGCTCTCCAAGAGTCTCCGAATAATCTCTCAAAGCTGGATGATAATTGGCACAATGTTCGAGACTCGTTAAAGCGCGATATAAATTTGCCCCGCTCCCGGAAATGCTGGAAATTAATGCAGCATCTTTCGGGGTGGTACACAATATATGCATATAACAGTGAGCCGGCAACAATATATATAGGATTGGGTTACGATACATTTTCATGAAAGGTTTTATGCGCTACATGTTGTATAACATGAGGACATGCATGTTATCTTGTCTCTATGTGTTGTTGTAGTAAACTTAGCACATAATTCCTGATCCTTGTCAATTTGCAACACAATCCTTAAATCTCCACATGTTCGCTCTCACTCAGTGAGTAAATCAAAATATTATTAATAAACACAATTACAAACATGACAAGATATTTCTTGAAGACCCTATTCATTAAGTCCATGAATGTCGTCGGGGCATTAGTCAAACCAAACGACATCACCAAAAACTCATAGTGACCATACCGAGTTCTGAAAACTATATTTGGAATGTCACTTTACTTTACCCTCAATTAGTGATAACCCGATCGAAGGTCAATCTTTGGAAAGAAACTCACACCTTGGAGTTGATCTAAAAAATTATTAATTCTTGGAATAGGATACTTATTCTTTACTGTAACCTTGTTCAATTGACGATAGTTAATATACATACAGAATGAACCATTCATCTTTCGAACAAAGAACACCAAAACACCCCATGGTGAGATACTCGTTCTAATGAAACCCTTATCCAATAACTCATTCAGTTGATACTTTAGCTCCTTAAGTTCTGTCAAGGTCATTCGGTGAGGAGGAATAGAGATAGGTTGCGTATCTAGGAGAAGGTCAATATAGAAGTCTATTTCCCTTTCGGGAGGAATACCAAAAAGATCATCAGGAAACACTTCCGGAAACTCATTTACAATTGGAACTGACTCAAGAGTAGGGGTTTTGGAATTCGTACCCCTAACCCTAACAAAATGATAAATGCAACAATTAGAAATCATTTTCCTAACCTTTAAGCAAGATATGAACTGACCCTTAGGCATTGAATTTCTCCATTTCCATTCTAAGATAGGTTCTTTCAAAACTTGGAATGTGACCAATCGGATCCTACAATCTATAGAAGCATAGCAAGAGTGAAGCCAATCCATTCCAAGAATGACATCAAAGTCTAACATATAAAGCTCTACCAAATCAACATAAGTGACTATGAGAAACAGAAATAGAACAATTTCTATAGACCTGTTTATCTACAATAGAATCACCGACAAGTGTAGAGACTGAAAAAGGTTCTAAAAGAATATCGGAAAGACATCAAATCTCATAGACACATAAGGAGTAACAAAAGATAATGTAGCACCCGAATGAAGCAAAGCATACACATCAAGATAAAAGACTTTCAACATACTGATCATAACATTCGGAGTACCCTCATGAGTCTAAAGAACATAGAACCTATTCTAACGAGGAACACCCGAACCAGAACCATTAGATTGAGTTTGTCTACCATCCTTTCCCTTATTATCTTGCAACAGACAATCTTTCATCTTATGAACACTCTCCCCGCAACCATAGCAAATATCCATACCGGCTATATACTTTCCCAAATTGTAACACCTCGGTATTTGAAAGAGTTAAATTTAGAAAGAACTAATTTTGAAAGGAGCTAATTTGAAATTTTGCAAGTTATGCTTAAGTTGTGAGTTTTGGGTCAACTTCAACCAACCATAACTTTCAGTAAAGAATGAGTTAGGTGGTCCATAAGATATCAAATGAAAGGTCTTTGAATCCTCTTTCCAACGCAACCAAGTTTGATAAATTTCAAGCTTAGATGAGGGAGATATGCTCGTTTTAAGTTAGCCAGTCCAGTTAAGGAAAGTTACCCGAATTAATGAGGGGTATTTTGGTCTTTTCCTTACCCCATCAGATTAAAAACATTTTTAATAAATATTTTGGGGTCAAATATGATTTGGGTCAGTTTTACAATCCTAAATAACGCTTAGGGTTTTAGAAGAGAGTTCAAGAAGAGAAAAGAGGAGAAAAGGAAGAACAATTGAGATTTCTCGCGAATCGAGGATTTGTTTCACCAAATCGAGGTATGTAAGCTTTCATAGTGTTGCGTACGTTCATCCACACTCCAATCATGATATAAATATTCGAATTCATCCATAAAGATTGATGAATTTAAGTTCTTGAAGCATTGTTCTACGTTCTTGAGTTTTGAGGTTTCGTTGAGTTCTTTCGATGAGGATCTTGTGTTTAAGTATTGTTCTTGAGTAATTTAGAGTGGATTTTGTTGTAATTATGTTGGGTCTAAGAATCCATAAGAGTTTGGGGGAAATCGTTAGATTTTAGGGGGGCTAAACATGAATTTAAAGCAAGAAAAGTCATCAAAAATCTGGGTACAGGGTGGGGCGTCGCGCCACTCAGTGAGCCCCAACTCATTTTCTGTAGGATGGGGCCTGGCGCACCGCGCCACTCAGTGTGCCACAACCCACAGTCAGTAGTTCAGGGGTTGGCTCCCCACGCCACTCAGTGCATTAGGGTCGCTAGGTCCCCTACCCTTCCGACCTTCTTTCAGTGTGAGTTCCCTCAAATCGTACCTATGTTTTCTACTTGATATACACACTCTAAACTATATCTAAAGATTGAGAGATCATTCATAACATGAATCATAACCCTTGAATTCATAATTCAAATTCAAGGAAAGAGTTAAGAGTAAAATCTTGAGAGTTCTTTCGAGTCATTTTAAAAAGTCTTTTACAATCTTTTAAAACTTGTTTTAAGACTTGAGTACTTGAGATTGAGGATGAGGAGAGTTGAGTTTATTTTTCAAAATGAATATATGGGAACTAAGTATTCCCAAGAATAAATGTTCTTACATTTAAAATGAGGGAAAACACCGATTTCCAAAGGAGTTCATGAGGAGTTTTGAGTACTATCTCTTTTAAGAGAAATCTTTTGAGTAATAATCTCAAAGTTAAGGATGAGGAAATATTTTTAAACATATGAGCTAAGTTATATTTTGAGAGTAGTATTGAGCACCGATATGGGGACGAGTTCAGATAACTCAAAGTCCTCATAAACCATGTAGCCAACGTGGGTAGAAAGTGTCATACTTTTTAGATGATTCCTTATTGCTTTTTAAGCATAGATTAGTGGATCCACTTAGTTCAGGAGTTCTATACCCCGGCAAGGTATAGGACAGTTCTGGCAGCGTGGGCGAGACATTGTATCATCACATAGCTCATAGTGATGGTTGTCGGTTAGAGAATCTCCCAAATAGAGTTATTTTGTATTTTTAAATACATTGAGTTGTTATCTACTGTTTTAAATGTTTATATAAACTGCATCTTTATTGTTGTTTTATGATTGCTTTGGGTTGAGGTTGAGTTGAGTCGAGGTGAGTATGTTTCCTTCTTTCCAAGTTCAAGTTGTTACGTTATGTTCAGTATTCCCCTTACATGCTCGTACATTCAATGTACTGATGCCATTTGGCCTGCATCATCCATGATGTAGATACAGGAGATCAGGGTCATCAATAGGCGATTCGTTGATACCAATTGCAGTTCCAGAGTTGTTTGGTGAGCATCCTTGCTTTCAGAGGATCCCTCATTTATTTCTGTTATTTCAATTTGTTAGGATGATCGGGGGTCTTGTCCTGATATCCCTCATAGTATTAGAGGATTCATAGATAGATAGACAGTAGTTCATGAGTCTTTTCATTTTTAGTTGTTAATGTTCTAGACTTGAGTTGCCTCTTTGGCTAGTGAATGTTTTATTTCTAAAATATTCTGAGTTTACCTTTCTAGACAGTTGAGTAAAGTTTACTTTTGAGTTCATATATTGTTAAGTCTTCCACTGAGTATTGAGTCAGGCCAAGGGTTCGCTTGGGGCCAGCAATGGTTATCGAGTGTCGGTCACGTCCAGGGTGTAGGCTCGGGGCGTGACACAAATGACTATTGCCACACTTTTGGCAAGAAGGAATATAAGATCCACTACCACCACCTCCTTGAGTCTTAGGATTAGACACCCCATCTTTGGGGTGGATATATTATTGGTAGAGGATGAGAGATGTTAAGGTGATAAAACACCCGAATACGATGCCCTTCTACATTTACATCAGTACCAATTTGAAAAGGGAGCTCTTTCCATTTGCATCTGCAGATGGAGCAAAGGTGGTTTCCATGCTTAACGTTATTGCCAATGCATCTGAAGTGGAAAGAGTGTTTGCATTCAGTAGTAAATATGGCCTCACCATTCATATCTTTCATCCTTTGTCCCCTTCTACGTACCGATGACCATAATTACTGCACAATGCAAACACTCTTTCCACTTTAGCTAAATTAGGAATAACATTAAGCATGGAAACCACCTTTGTCCCATTTGCACATGCAAATTGAAAGAGCTACCTTTTCAGAAGCATTTCGAGGTATAGGTCTAATCACTTCAACTCCCCGTTTCTGGCATGCTATAGTTATTAAAGTCTCTCAACGGAGGGAATGGGAGATTACTGGTAAGCCAGATGCTTCACGAACCATATTCAACTTTAAGGCATTTCGTTGCATGTGGCAACAATGTTCAGTTTTCGGTTTACACAATTAAATTCTTTGTGTAAGGTCATTTGTAATTCTTCGATTCCACGAGGTCTGGTATTGATGTAAATGTAGGTAGGCATTCTCTCATCCTCTGCCAAAAATATGTCCACCCTGTCCATGTTTATGTTGGTTGAAAAATAATCACCATCTGAAAATTGAACATGTTGGGATGGGGTGGAAATGTTATTGGTAGAGGTCGAGAGAAGTTAATAGAATGAACCCATGAATATGATGGCCTCATACATTTACATCAGTACCAAATTGAAAAGGGAGCTCTTTCCATTTGCATTTGCATATAGCTAGGGAAAATGTGGTTCCCATGCTTAACATTATTGCCAATGCATCTGAAGTGGAAAGAGTTGTCTGCATTCAACAGTAAATATGGCCTCACCATTCTCAACTTTAATCATTGTTCCCCTTCTAATTACCGATGGCCATATTTACTGCAGAATGCAGACACTATTTCCATTTTAGCTACATTGGCAATGACATTAAGCATGAAAACTGATACCAATACAATAT
>JAJONR010004750.1:0-56287 GCA_029582245.1 Solanum etuberosum | reverse complement strand
CCCCCCCCCCCCCCCCCGACCTTTTATCATCCAACTTATATATTTCCTTGATCAAAGAAGTCTGAAAAAAAAAATGTAATAGGCTCCTTAATTAGTTTTTTTGCCTAATTTTTCTCAAAAGTATACAAGCTATGAATGCTTTCACATTTTCCTTCACTTATACATTATTATTACCATACCCCAAAACTCTTCTTTTTTCTCCTAATAGAAAAGCTTCATATGTATCTCCACAAGCCATTCCAAAAAACCCATCATCTACACCACATAATAAACTTAAACCTCTAAAGAAACCCTTATTAGAGCCTTCATTTCTAGAAGTTTTCTTGAATGCATGTGATGATTTCATCGACACGTACATCGATCCTCCAGGTCATCCTTTTATTGATCCAAAATGTGTTCTCTCTGACAACTTTGCTCCTGTTGACGAACTTCCTCCAACAGAATGTGAGGTGGTAAAAGGCACCCTCGCACCGTGTCTCAACGGTGCTTACATTAGAAATGGCCCAAATCCACAATATTTTCCTCATGGACCTTTCCATTTCTTTGATGGCGATGGAATGCTTCACTCTATTAGAATTTCTCAAGGCAAAGCAATATTTTGTAGTCGTTATGTCAAAACTTACAAGTACTTGGTAGAGAAAAAAGCAGGATATTCAGTCATTCCTAATGTCTTCTCCGACTTTAATAGCCTTATTGCCCTTGTGATTCGTGGAGCAATGTCTATAACTCGAATTATAATTGGTCAATTCGATCCAAGCAATGGTTTTGGCCTCGCAAATACTAGCTTGGCACTATTTGGAGGCAAATTATTTGCTCTTTATGAATCCGATATTCCTTATGCTATCAAAATAGCCCCAAATGGTGATATCATAACTATTGGTAGTCACAATTTTGATGGAAATCTTTCTATTAATATGACAGCCCACCCTAAAATCGATCCAAATACTAATGAGGCTTTTGCCTTTCGATACGATCCAATATTATCTCCCTTCTTAACTTATTTTCGAATTCACCCTAACGGGGTCAAAAGTCATGACCTACCAATTTTCTCTATGTCACGTCCATCATTCGTTCATGACTTTGCAATTACAAAAAATTATGCCATATTTCCCGATATACAAATTGAAATGAACCTTTTAGGGCTCATCACCGGTGGAGCACCGATGGGTACCAACTCGAGAAAAGTACCTCGACTTGGGGTGATTCCTCGTTACGCGATAGATGAGTCAGAAATGAGGTGGTTTGAAGTACCAGGGTTCAATATGATGCATGCAATAAATGCATGGGAAGAAGATAATGGTGATACGATAGTAGTGATTGCTCCTAATTTATTATCGATAGAACACTTTTTGAAAAGATTGGACCTAGTTCATGCAACAATTGAACAAGTAAAAATCGACTTGAAGACGGGGAAGGTAAGTAGAATTCTAATGTCGAAGAGGAATCTTGAATTGGCATGTATCAATCGGGCTTATATTGGCAAGAAGAACAAGTACGTACATACAATTAATTATGATTTTTGTATCGCATTATTTAGATTTTTTAAAAACTATCAGGTTAAGTTGACCTACTAGAAGAATAAGAAGTTCTCTCAAATTTGATATATTAATTCAAATGCTACCTATACATGATTTCATTCATACTATGTCTTTTTCTAATATTTGTCTTCTTGTTTTCCTCTCCCCCTCAATTTTATACGTCGGTTTCAATTTAAGTATTTTACTTTTTTATTTTTATTTTTATTTCAAGAAGAATACTTTTTTCAATATTTTGCAACTTTCCGAGTTTAATATTTTGTATGACTAATTTAAAATTTAAAAATTCAAAATTCTTTCTCATTTTCTTGAATTTCATGTTTTATTAAATTAAACCAGTTAAATTAAAATAAAGAAAATAGTAATTTTTTTAAATCAAATTTATGCATCATCACTGCACAAAAGTTAAACTCTCTCTAAGTTAGGGGTCTTTCTCTTTTGTAAAAAGTGACGGTCCTTTAAACTTGTTAGTAAATTTCATTTAGACACTCAAATTATTATACAAAAAAATTGAAAAAGATTTTGAATGTGATTTCAAGCACCCATCACGTAGATAAGTTAACCACAAAAGATACATCACCTCCTATAATTTTAAATATCAGCCTCAATTGAAACAAGCCTGAGATTTTACGATTTATTGAGATTAATAGCTATAATAAAATGGTGGTACTGGACTAGTGGTTAACTTATCTATGTAATATGTGCTTAAGAACACTCTTAAAAACTTTTTCAAAATTTGAACCGAAAGTATCTAAATAAAAACACCTCCATATATTCAAAAGCTCAATAAAAACATATCATAATTAAATATTTAAATAAAATTTACAGATAAATTTAAGAAGTTAGTTAATGTATTGTACTTATATACTAAGTTATATACCACTTTTTCTATACCATGTTACTTAACATTTGTAATTTTTGTTTTCATTATTAAAGGTACATATATGCAGCTATTGCAGACCCTTTGCCAAAGGCAAAAGGTGTGGTAAAATTGGATGTATCCATGTTAGAAATTGATCAACAACCTAATTGCATAGTGGCCACAAGAATTTTTGGACCAAATTGTTTCTGTAGTGAGCCCTTTTTTGTTCCAAAGGACCATGACAATGTATTTGCAGGTAAAATTTATCATACAACCAATCATTATATATATTTTTATTTATTTATTTTATTCGGGTTAATATCATGTAAGGTCACTGAATTTTAATCACTATAACAATAAAGTGTCACATATCAATCAAATAAATTAATGCTATTCGTTATAATAGTAATGTCACTAATTTTGTGATGTTAAAATAATTGAGGTTGTGGTGGAGCCATATTTCTACAAAAAGAGTCAATTGACACCCTCTTTTATCATGAATTTTACGTAGCACATGTCGTTCAAAAAAGCTAATGTTATTTGTCACATTAAAATAATTGAGGTTGTGGTGGTGCCACATTTGTTTAAGAAAAGTTTTGACACCCTCTTTATTAGAAAACTTACGTGGCACAAATTGATAATTTTTTTTTAATGTTATTCATTATAATAGTAATGTAAGAATTATTTTTGTCACATTAAAATAATTGATGTTGTGGTGGAGCCACATTTGTTCAAGAAGAATTAATTGACATCCTCTACATCAAAAAATTTATATGACACATATCGATAATAAAAAAATGTTTAAAGGAGAGTCAATTGACACCCTCTTTGTCAGGAAATTTGCACAACATATAGATAGATAAAAAAAAGTTATTTTAATGTATAATATGAACTATTTATCGAATTAGTTTAACGCTTTATCACATGTTTAATTCTTTATATTTTGAATCAGCTGACGAAGATGATGGCTATGTAGTGTGTTATATGCATAATGAGAGCACAAGAGAGTCAAGTTTCATGGTGATGGATGCCAAGACTCATGATCTTGAAATTGTGGCTGTTGTGAAATTGCCTCATCGTGTGCCTTATGGTTTTCATGGGATATTTGTGAAGGAAAGTGATCTTAACATGCTATAGGAAAGTTGTCAAGTTTGGGTTGTTTGTATAAATTTTCACTATTCATGTGGATTATGTTCTTCACGTAGCATTCAGATAAAATGACTATGAAATTACATCATACTTTCACGTATTATGAATAACGTACACTCAAGGGTATGGTCTAGTGATTAATGAAGTGGTTGACAATCTTGAGGTTTTAGGTTTAAAACTTAGTGAAAGACAAAAAAACACTAGGTAATTTTTCTCATTGGTCATAAGTTTGATGGACAAAAATTACCTAGTATTTGTCGTTGGTGTTTAGGTAAAAAATTGTGAAAGCTTTAAACTTTAGTTCTCTTATAGTAGGAATTTTTTTTTATGTCACCTAGATTAAAAAGAATATTTAAGATTTTTTTTTGTCATTACGGAATATTTTAATAGATTACTATTTTAAAATTCTGCGACTATGTGTTTTATTACTATATGAAGCGAGACCAAGTTATAACATATTAGATAAGTTTCTTCAAAGCGATCAATGGCGTAGCCATATGTAGTGCAGAGTGACCACTTGAACACCCTTTGTCCAAAAAGTATACTATGTGTATAGAAAATTGGGATAAGGTATAAGTATCACCCTAGACTATGACCGAAATTCCAGAGACACACTTTAATTAAACTAAGGTCCTATTACCCCCCCGAACTCATTTTTTTGGTAATTTTGTACACCTTTTTGACTTACGTGGCATCCAAATATCTCTCACGCGCCTCAACTGCGTGGAGTAACAGGGTGTGCCACGTAAGCCAAAAAATGTACAAAATCACAAAAAAATGAGTTCAGGGGGTAATAGGACCTTATTTTAGTTAAGGTGTGTCTCTGAAATTTCGGTCATAGTCTAAGGGGGTACTTGTGCCTTATCCCTAGAAAATTATATAAAGTATATAGATCAAAAATTATTTTTCATACATATATATTAAATTTTGAACATTCTTAATTATCAAAACTTCTGATTTCGCCACTAAAAACGATTTGTTTGAGTTGGCCAAAGGGAGATGGAAAAGTCAAAACTTTCTTAATCATTCATAACAATGAAAAGTGTATGGTTATATGAAATTTTCCCATAGTTTGTCAAGGAAAAGAAAGTAACGTCAAGAAAATATGATTTTGACAAACTTGAATTTGGATTCTCATTGTCACCATTAAGATATAGTATAATATTACAAGTACCTAACAATGTCATATTTTTCTTATAAATAGTGATCCCTACCTAGTAAGTAATTAATTATGTATATAGAAGCTATAATATTACAAGTACCTAACAATGTCATATTTTTCTTATAAATAGTGATCCCTACCTAGTAAGTAATTAATTATGTATATAGAAGCTATAATATCATGAACTCAAAGTATGTTTGGTATGAACCTAGGTAAAGTCAAAACACTCTATAGCGACGTTATTTATTTAAATATATTTTTACGTAATTTATATAAATATTTTTTTTATTGTTACATCGAAATGCAATTATGAAGAACGTATACTATACATGTATACAAGAGTACTAAGACAAACTTAACTGGAGTGTGATATAAATAGTAAAAATATATATAGTTGATCTTAACTTATAATAACCGGAGCCCCTCGACTTTCCTATAGCATGTTAAGATGCAATTTCACAACACCCACAATATCAAGATCATGAGACTTGACATCCATAACCATGAAACTCGATTTTCTTGTGTTCTCATTATGTGTATAACACACCACATAACCATCGTCTTCGTTAGTTGATTCAAAATATAAAGAAAGCAACACAAGCAAGATATGCCTATTTTATAAAATTTGGTACGATTTACGATATAATAATATCAAGTTAATTTGTTCAACAAAACTTGTGAACAATTGAACAATACAGATCACGAAATTTAACCATTCAAAAAAATTGTATGAAATTGAACAAAATAGATAAAATGCAGACAATACCAAATGACAATTGTCATCAAAATTTGTGAACAAATCCAACAAAACTTATAAAAAATTTAACAAAATATATAAAATAGGATAGCACCAACTAGTCATATTTCCAACCAAATCCAAACACACTCATTCTCCTAATAAAAATTGTGGATGGTATTTTTTTAAAGATAAATTTAGCTCACCATATTGTTGGGACATAATTTAAATTGTGGCCACAAAAAAGCTTTTTGTGCAAATTCGAAGTCTATTTGTGCAAATACCAAAGTTTATACGAGAAATATATAGAATGAAGATAATACCAAGTTATATTTCGAATGTATAGCTTTACGATTCTTTCTATAAAGCTTTCTTAAATTGGGACGAAATATAAACAATAGCCTCAAAATCATCCTATTCGTGCAAATCGTCCATTAATTGTGCATATCAAGTTTTAATAATATAGCCCATAATAACATGGTAGATGGGTCGAGATTAAGGCCCAAGTCCTAAAGGATATATTCGAAATTTTTACACTGTATAGCCATTCACCAAAATAATAATTCATACATACATATGTTTTTCACCAAAATAATAATCGATACATACATATGTTTAGTATATAATATAAATATTTTATACGTAATGATGTATTATATTTGGCTACCGATTGTAATTATTGTGGTCAAATGTGTTAAAAGTCCAATATATTTGAGTGTATATGTCTCCTTGCCATAAAATATACACACTCCACTATAAGTTATACAACATTATTTACATTCTAAAAGTTCTAAAAAAAATATTATATTATAACAACTTTCAAGAGTTCAAATTTATTAATATATTCACATTTTAAAATTTGATCTTTGATTGTTTTTCTAGAAATTCAAGACGAAAATTAGTACTGTATGTTTTTTTTCTGTCATACCTTTCTACAAGATTGTTTTAATAGTGTTTAATTTTAAAAAAAATATTTACTATTATATAAGAATTGATTAATAAATTACATATTATAATTATTATTCACTTAATTTAAAATGAAGCGCGAGTTAAAAATCTAAATAAATAAATGATTGATAAAGAACATGATAAGATGGGAAGATCTCCAATATTCATACATGGGGCCTCATAAGGACAAATAATTTTGTAGGCGTGCTTTCCAAGCATATTAATATTGCGCATATAATAGATTTTGTAAAGATACCAAAACTATCATATTTTCTTCCACTTGAAACAACACTATAATCACTCTAAGCCGTCGTTTGATCATAGATTTAAATCAAATTTTGAACGTTTATCTTCAAATGTTTATTTGATTATAAAATTTAATTTTTAAATATTTTTAAGTTTTCAAAAACTGAATCAGACAAATTTTGGAGAGAAATGTCATTGCAACGTTAAGTTGAAACTTGAGACTACAGTAAGAATCCATATATTTTAAATTTTTGAATTTGCCTCTAATTTAACATTGTGTTAATTTTCACTTCTAACTTGAAAAATGTTTAGTTTTATTTTTCCTAACAAAACTTTAATATAGTAAAATCCATATCCACGCACAATTTTAACTTTCATATATATATATTTTTAAATTATCTTTAAATATAATTTTCTTAAAATAATATCACTCAATTCATGTTCAAACGCGTATTTAATCTCCTAACGTCACTCATCTAAGGAGATTTTTTTTTTTTGGACTAAAATTGAAGTGGGATTTTCAAGTGTATAATGATTTGTAAGCATATGGGCTCACGCGTGGTTTTGTGGGTTTTTGTAGTCTTCACATTTTAAATGTACCTAAATGTCACCAAGTATTTCTTCTCCACATCACTCCACTTGTTTCCGCAGACGTATTCAAAATTTTAAGTTTATGAATTTTATATAACGATTGAATCAGCGAATTGAATTTTGAGATAAAGATTTGTATATATTTAGGAACTTTTTAATATAAATATATGGTCTAAAGGATTAGATTTAACCTGATCCTCAGTTATCTTTCTTTTATTTAATGGGATACAAATTATCTGATAACTGAAATTTTTCGCCTCAATTAATTATTTAAATTTACGTCACATAAGCTCGAAGCTATAGTATTAGATACATACAAGTTCAAATGATCAATTTGATTGCTTTTACATATATAGATCCTTATTTGTGTTAGAACAATTACTAAATATGTGTAATTATTTAATGACTATTTCTTTTAACTAAAATGAGCTATGATTTCGATTTTATGCATACTCAAAACTTACAATTTTTAAATTCCAACTCCACCTCTACCGTCTGATATTAGTCTAGAAAGAAATAATTGAGTAAATTTATTATATCAAAAGAATTTTAATTTTCACAATTCAAAATTAAAATCTCTATTTAAGAATTAATGAATTTCAATTGTCTTATCATACCTTTAGGTATACAAAACAATTAATAAATATGATCTTAGATTTTAAACCAAGGTGAAAAAGATTTGATACCAAGATTAAAATTTGTGTTTCACTAACCAAACACCTCTTATAAGCATAACTTAGGGTTCATTTTGATACGTGGGAAATAGGAAGGATAAATAAAGGATATCCATATCTCATGAGTTAGGATATTTCATAAAATCCCATATAAAAGGGCATAGTTAATTCTATCGTTAATTATAATAAAGGATCGGATAAAATAATTTTGAAATTAATTAATATTCATAGTTAAATACAAAATATGCGGATAAGTTTTTACCAAATGACATAAGAAATCATGCATAAAAGATTTTTTGCAATTTATGAATTACATCATGAGTTTAAGAATTTTTTTTCGAAAGTAGTAAAATAATCTTCCAATATGAATATTGGAATACATGCATAATATAGTGCAATATCCAAAGTGGTAAAAGGGAAGTACTTTGCTCAAAAATCAAAATCTAAAATCTAAAATATCCAAATTGATTATTCGAAAATTGAATATAAAAAATTCAATCAAATCTGAACATATTTAGATTGAATCTAGATTATAATTTCTTCAATTCAAAAAATTCAAAAATCTAAATCGAAATTTTCATATCTAACACCCACCCCGGCTCCCAAATGTAACAAATTAACACTATATATACTTCTCATCTCCTCTTTTTTTTTAAATTTAAATATTTATATGATTATAGAAAATCTTATTATATTTAAGATAATATTGAAAATTGTAAAGTTAAATTAATTATAAATAAAAGAATATAACATTCTTTTTAGTACTATAAACCAAAAAAATTGGTCTATATTGAGTACTGATGTAATTAAGTACCTTTTTAGACTTTGTGCATATTAGCTTTCTAACCTTAGCTAATTTGTCCTAATCATTGTCACTTTAATAACCTTAATTGATTGTTTCTCTATTATTTTCAAAGAAAGGCACCCTCTAGCATCTCTAAGTGCCACCTAATTAGGCTATAAATATATATATATATATATTTTTTTTTTTAAAAAGAAGGAGATGAGAGGTAACTATAAATTTAATTTCTTTTTTAAATTTCGTATCCAACTAATATTATTACATTAATTAATATGAAAATAGAATAAATAAATTCAAACTAAAGAGTATATAATAATTGAGTAGATAATGATGATAGAAAATCTACATCCCACTAATAAACCCTCGATATCTTTCATTTTCATTAATTCCTCAATGGCATTATAAAAAGGCTTAATATATTGATAAAGAAATTTGAATTTGTTATCAAGTTTCATTTAAATACTTCGATTATCGTTTTATTTTAATTGAGCAAATAATAAAATATTCTTTTTAGACACTTTTAATTAAAATTTTGAATTATTTTTTACGTGTATTTTCAAATATTTATTATGTAAATAAATTAATCTTAAATCGACTATATACACCCTATCACCAAATAACTTCATAATATTGAACTCATGCTAATACAAACCAATAAGCACCTAGTGATATTATAAAGTGTACTATTGATAAGTATTATCAAGTGTTAAAACTGGTTTTATGAATATATAATATGGTGAAAAGTTGTACTTTTGGTACAATAACTAAATTGCACTCGATTTTGTTACCAAAAAAAAAAAACATGAATTTATAAGTATCTGAACAAAGAAAATGAAATGGAGAGAAAGTTATGAATTTTATTTTTGAAAAAGGTATTTTGAGAATTAAATTAAAGGAAAAAAAACAAAAAACAAAAAAGAAGAAGATGTGGACAATGCTTTTATTTAATTTCTCGCATCTCCTATGGACTCTTCTAATACTTGAACAAACTTTAGGGTAAGATTCTCATCCAATGAAAGTTACATAATATGCTATTGTCAACACATCTCTTTACGTGTCGATCTGTTTTTTTTTTTATAATTAAATACGTGAAAATTTTGTTCGATAATGATAAGTTTTGAGATTCGAATTCAAGATTTGTGTCTGTTTATATCATATTGAAGTGTGAGTATTTCATCTAAAATTTAAATTGTGTCTGATAGACAACATTTTTATTATTTTAATTATATTGTCAACACGTCTTCTTACGTGTAATTTTGTTTCTCTTCCGTAGTCCAAACATGTGAAAAATTTGTTTGATGATAATTAACTTTGAGACTCAGACTTAAGACATCTAATCACTTTTAACATTTTATGTACTTTTTTATTTTCTAAAGCTCAAATTGATTTAGTTGGATGCTAGGAAGAGTAGGGAGCAAAGAATATCTTCCACATGGGGCTATATATATAGATAAAAGATTTCCAAGTAAAGCAAGAGAGAATATATTATATGTAAAATTATGTCAAAAAAGCGAGTGCAAAAAAGTTCCTTTGGTTTTTTTCTTTATTTAAGTATTCTATATTATTTTTTTTAAAAAAATAATTCAAATTTGACTAATTTGAATTGGCACCTAGTAAAGTACTCCTTTCTAATAAGAGGTTTTCCATTCTTAAATTTTGATTTTGAGCGCTTTGAGAATGTATTTATAATAGTAAAGGACCTAAGATCAAAGCGAACAATAAGGACGCACGGATCTAGCCTTTAAGATATATGATCATAGAAAGTCAATAACTTTTGTTTATGTTCTGCAATTGTATTAAGAAATCGACAAAATATTTATATTCAGTTGATTATGAACTCAATTATTATTTTACGTTTACATAAAATTATTTAAAAAATTCATAAATTTCAAAACATCATCATCTACCTTTAATTTTAGTTATCCCACCACAGCCTCCAATCATTTTTTCTTAATTAACGTACAAATAAACAAAGTAAAAGTTTTGTAGATTAGCAAAAAGAAGAAACTTTTTTCAACTATTAAAATGTTTGTTTGGGGGGGAGGGGGGGGTTATGCTACAACCCCAGCCATCCACTTTTTCAAAAGACTAAAATACCTAAGAAATGCATGGCTCCACAATTAATGTTAAGTGCTATACAGAAAATTATATTTTTATGGACACAAATAATTGGAATCTCATTATTGATGTGTTCTTCCTTTAATCATATTTCCTCTCTATCATCTAGTCTAAGTGATTATAAAAGTATGTTTTTAAATGAATAAAAACAAAAAGAAGAGAAAAAGTGTGTTGTTAATGATATGAGTGGTCTCATCTTATGATCTTGAACAATTTAATTTTTAGAATTGAGTTAGTTCAAGATCCATTATAGCAGAGTTTATTCCACCTGATAATGGGCGGCCTTATTGAAATAGCACACGCACTAAATGTATGATCTTGATCGTAAAAGAGAGTGTGATGTAGTCATATATCGATGATTAACGAGATAATGATCTCCTCCTTTTATGGTCTTGGAAATATTCTCCTCATGAACTAATTTTTGAGTTTAAGTTAGACTCACGATCTGTTTCTTAACAAAATAACTAGGAAGAGCTAAGAGAGGTGGAGCTCTTTCCTTTTTCACATGGAATGTTTTTCTTGTAGTTTTTTTTTTTTTTTGGGTTTTAATAGCATTTGGTAAGTAAATAGAAAATATTATTTTTAGAACTAATATTTTTTGGAATGTTTTTTTGGTTTGTTTTTGTGGTTGTTTTCACACAAGTCAATCGACTTATCCAGAATTTTGGAATAAGAGGATTTTTTAAGCATCTAACAACATTCATTATGTTGGAAAAGATTAGATTCTAAAATGCAATTATCTACTGGTGAGATAAATTAGAACCATATGACTCTGTAATTTCATAAGTGAGATAGGAAGGATGGAGCGTACGCAGATCATAGTCCTACTCTTACCTTGTGGTGGTAGAAATTCAATAGACCCTCAGCTTGAGTAAAGCATATCAAAAATTAAGTAGATATGTAAAGTAAGTATAGTAATCAAAAGATTATATCGAAAACAATGAAGAAAAGAATAATAACAATAACAAATAATACGATAACTGATAATTTTATTTTTTATATATATGTATTATCAGTATATACATCAAAACAATTTGTTTAGAATCTATTCAACTTTCTAATGAATATTGGAAAAATTATACCAACAAGAATATGATACAAATGTTGATATTTAAGTTTCAAGAATAATAACTAGAGGGTGATGGTGGTTGGGGAATATATTTGGAATCAATTTTCAAAACAAGGAAAAGAACCTCATCTTTTTTCTTTGCCTAACAATGTTACAAAGAAAAATTTACCTAATATAATTACATATTCTACTATTAATTACAATATATTGGATATTTATCTTCTTTTTTTGGTTTATTAGGTGATATTAAAAATTTACTAGTCTCACTAATTAAAATTTTCAGTGTTGTGCAAAGCACATTAAGGAGGACGTGATTCCTACAATACCTTTCTCTTAGTACTAAAAAAATTTAGATTTTCAACGGATTTAATTTTTCAATAGAAATTCATCGAAATTGTGTACTTTGTTGCAATTGTTTCATATAAAAAGGTCCATCGCAAATTTTGACTTTTTTTTAGTAATAATTATATATTTTCAGAATTCAAATCGAAAATATATGGTGAAGAATGAAAAAATCACGTCTATCCCATCACGTTACTTAATGGTCGAAAAAGAACTTTATTATTCGCTACATATATATTGTGGAGCAACTTGTGAGAAGCATAAATGTAAAATGCTTCCCATGGGTGGTATGGACAATTTTGCATTCATCTACAAGTTTTGTATTTCTATTTTAGTTTGTATATTTAACCATAGGAGTTTTTAGTTACATATACATAAAGTAATGTCATCTAACACTGCTTCACAAAAAATAAATAAATTATATGAAGCTTTATGCGCATTGGCATATATATTATATAAATATAAAGTTATTTTAAATATATGATAAAGTATTCGTATTAAATGTTTTTTATTCAAAATTTAGTAAAAAGCTTTTGCACATATTTTCAAATGTTCATTACGTAGATAAGTTAATTTAAAATATGTCATGATCAAATTCAATTGAATAAGTCATAAAATTGCAGTCTTATTTCAATTGAGGTTGATGTGTATAATTAAAGGATATGATATAATTTATGTGATTAACTTAATTATCTAAATAATAGACGCTTTAAAACAACATACATAAACTTTTTTGCAAAGTTTGAGTTGTAAGTCATATGTAATAAGAATATTTTATCACATATACAATTTAAATAGTTGTAATTCAATATCTCAATAAAATATACCGATAAATTTAAGAGATTGTCAATATATTTAGCCGTAATTTTTGTTTTTATAAAGAGAGCTTTATTAAGTTAAAAAGTTGGGAAGCACTATCATTGTCTATTAGTCATGATTCAAATAAATTTAAAAAGTAGCCGTATAAATGAATGCCAATTGGAAAAAAAAAAACGACAATAATTGCCTATGTATCCCTAATTACTAGGATAATGCACCAATTAATTTGGTTTTCATTTTCGTATATCCAACTTTAAACTCATAATTATAGCTAATTAATATCTAATGACAAGTTTATGTTAAAGGTAAGCTATCATAGGGTCATGATCAGAGTCAGAGATTTAATCATGTGTTCAAATTTTATTTCTCAGTTATATTAAGGATGTAAAAGATTAAATAGACACTAATGATAGCTAGCATTTAACCTATGTGTATACTACATAAGTTTTTAGCAAAAAATGTGCAATGATCACCCTTCGCTTAAGATGGCTCCGCCCATGATGCCATTGTTACTAGTGCGGAGCCACGTCACCATAGGTTGAAGGGCAGTTAAACATCTGCCATCAAAAAATTATATTGTGCTTATTGATCATAATATATATTTTTTGCTTACATAAATCACTAGAAACAAAAAAATTCCACCTCAAATCATTGAAAAATTTGTGTTATAAAACATCATTTTTCCATCTTATTCTCATCGAATCAGTTCACTAGGAAAATGCATGGTGGGCAACACATTCTCATTAAAATATTGAAAATAGCCAATGAACATTTTTCTTTTCTCACTAATTCAATCAAAACATATGTAGAAAATGTCCGGTGGGAAAATAATGACTATTTAGTAGTTATGATAATTGATACCGAACACAAAATAATAAACAAAAAAACTCACTTATTTCCTTAAATAATATTTTGCCAGAAAATATTTTTCTTCGCATCAAACACACCTAATACGAAAACTAACATGAAGAAGATTAGGGTAATAATTTGATTGTGTTACAATACTTTTAAGAAAGAGGTGAGAGCCCACAAGAAAAAGAAAGTGAAATAGTCATACTACTTTATTTTAGCCCAAACAAGAGAGATCCTCCTTTGTGTGTCTTTCTTTCTTTATATATTTATATAAATATATGGTTATCCAATTCAACTTAACAATCTCAAGTTAAAACCAACTCTTTAACTTGTCCTTCCTAAGTGTTCTTTTTTTGTAGCCAAAACACAACTACTAAAAAAAAACCAAACATATATAGTCCAAGTTATTTCAACTATATTTGGCAATATGCATCTTCATTGTGTAGCACCAAAACCAGAAAATGGTGGCACAGACTTGATGGAAGCTTCGACGAATTCGCCTGATTCGTCGAAGCAATATGACATGTCCTGTCTGGCTTTCCCTGTCCAGATCAAGTCACAACAATCTTTTTTACAAAAGGCCATGTACCCTATAACTTTGAAGGTCTATTTTTTTCTCTTGTTAACCTTTTAGTACTTACTTGTTGCTTTACAAGTAACAAGTAGATTGTGTCAGTTATGTGCTCTGATCTAGAGGCAGAGCTACATGTATTTTAAAGGGTTAACTGAACATTCTTTGTCGGAAAATTATACTGTATAAATAGAGTAATAGAAGTTTTTTGACTCTGCTCTTATCGTAATTCTTTAATGGTTTCAATGTTATGTTGCTCGAACTCTCCAAAAGTGTTGTTGGCCCTGTGCATGATCTAGGGGCGGAGCTAGGTAGGACTGAATGGGTGGTTTGGAGGCACCCTCTTTGATGGAAAATTACCATGTTTATACATGGTTTAAATTACTATTTATCTATATATAATAGAGTTTACTTTTTCATATTTTGAAACCCCTTAGTGAAAATCCTGGCATTGGCACTGGCTAGATCCTCACAAATGTATAGGTTTTGGAGGATCTGACACACAGACACCCTGATGTATTTTTGAAAAGTCCGAGCAACATAGGTTCAATGTAATCTTTACTTATGCCTTCATTTTAAATGTGCAGTTTGAAGAGATTGTTTACAAGATTAGTCAAGAAAACAAAGGAATGTGTTGTGGAGGACCATCAAACACAAAAGAAAAGACTATACTAAATGGAGTGACAGGCACTGTGTATCCAGGAGAAATGCTAGCTATGTTAGGTCCATCAGGTAGTGGCAAAACCACCCTCCTAACAGCACTAGGAGGTCGTCTTTCGGGCAAATTATCTGGGAAGATTACATACAACAGCCAGCCATTCTCGGGTTCAATCAAACGTAGAACAGGATTCGTGTCACAAGATGATGTCCTGTATCCTTATCTTACAGTAATTGAAACACTTCTGTTCACAGCTCTGCTTAGGCTGCCACAAAGCCTCGATAGGGACGAAAAAGTGAGACATGTAGAGCATGTTATTGCAGAACTTGGATTAAACAAGTGTAGAAACAGTATGATTGGAGGGCCATTGTTTAGAGGGATATCAGGTGGAGAGAAAAAAAGAGTTAGTATAGGTCAAGAAATGCTGATCAACCCGAGTTTACTACTTTTAGACGAGCCAACTTCAGGACTTGATTCGACAACAGCACTCCAGATCCTTAACACTGTTAAACAACTAGCAAGTGGTGGTCGTACTGTGATCACAACGATCCATCAGCCATCTAGTCGGCTTTATTATATGTTTGATAAGGTAGTGTTGCTCTCTGAGGGATGTCCTATCTACTATGGTCCTGCATCAACTGCCTTGGAATACTTCTCCTCTATTGGTTTTTCCATATCCGTCACTATCAATCCAGCTGATCTCTTGCTCGATCTCGCGAATGGTAATTAAAACATTCCACTTTAACACACTTGAAATGAACATGTTTCCACATAAATGCCAAATTCTGACAAAATTAAACATAAAGGATCATGGTTCATCATTTTTTTCTTTGATAATTGTGGTGTCTAGGCCAGCTTTCGCGCACCTCGGCCAAATATAGAAACTGGATGATCCAATTTGGTCAAATACCTAGGGACAAACTCTCATGTTCCTTTCATTATGGTATTTTTGGCTTCTTAAAATCTATTATTGGTCTTTCAGGAATTGGACCGGATACCAAGAATGCCAACGATCAAGGTGACAGTACTGAACAGGAAAAGAAGTTGGTGAGAGAAGCTCTCATCTCCGCGTATGAAAAGAACATTTCTACAAGGTTGAAAACTGAAGTATGCAGTTTAGATAACAGTAACTACAGTTACACAAAAGATGTTTCTACAAGTAAGTTTCCAATTTACAATGAAAAAAAGCAACTTCAAACCGTTCATCGCCTTTATTCAGTGCCTAACAATAGCTATCGTGGGGTCTATCGATGCAGGAAATGGTGTGAAATTAGAGCAATGGTGCACAAGTTGGATGCATCAATTCAAAGTACTACTTATGAGAGGGTTAAGGGAGCGAAGACACGAGACCTTCAACAGGCTTAGGATCTTTCAAGTTATAAGTGTAGCATTTCTTGCAGGACTATTGTGGTGGCATACTCCAACATCCCACATTGAAGATCGAGTAAGAAATTATCCGTTCACCTATGTCATTTTCACATACGAAAACATATGTTTTCCTATAATCTTTACGCTAGGTTGGTCAAGTAAACAGAGCTAATCTTTTGCCATTTCAACAACCAGGCCTTGTTACATTTTACAATATCCTAATAATAATAACAATGACACTTGATTTCCTGTTTTGCAGATTGCAATGTTGTTCTTTTTCGCGGTATTTTGGGGGTTCTATCCACTCTACAATGCAGTTTTCACATTTCCACAAGAAAGAAGAATGCTCATCAAAGAGAGATCATCAGGAATGTATCGTCTCTCGTCATACTTTCTAGCCAAAACTGTGGGAGATTTGCCTTTAGAACTAGCATTACCAACAGCATTTACGTTCATCCTTTACTGGATGGGAGGGCTCAAACCCGATCCAACTACCTTCATCCTATCTCTCCTAGTAGTCCTCTACAACGTCCTCGTTTCACAAAGCCTCGGACTAGCTTTTGGTGCCTTACTCATGGATGTTAAACAAGCCACTACATTAGCATCAGTAACAACATTAGTATTCCTAATTGCTGGAGGATACTACATTCAACAGATTCCCCCGTTCATCGTTTGGTTAAAATACTTGAGTTATAGTTACTATAGCTACAAGTTGCTTCTAGGGGTTCAATACAATGACAATGACTACTATGAATGTTCAAAAGGAGTCTATTGCCAAGTTGCAAACTTACCTGCCATTGAATCAGTAGGCTTAAACAATATGTGGATCGATGTCTCGGTCATGGCTGTGATGTTGATAGGCTACAGAGTTGTGGCTTATCTAGCACTCACTCGTGTACGATGATTATTCGATGAAGAAGATTACATAATTTAGGAGCAAAGTTGATAGAGTTCAATTTTCTGCAACAGAGGAAGTAAGATTTATATTTTGATCATGTAACACAAATTTTGATGTGCTATTACTACCACTCTTGGCAATATTTTTGCATACAAGTTACAACTAACTTGGGAAAATTGAAATGCAATCTTTGCCACTCTTTTAATGCAAAAGGTTTGACCGTTTGAGAGACTTTAGAATATTCAACTATAAGAGGATAAGAATAGTGAAAGGAGAATGAAAAATGTAAATATAGGAATAATAATGTGTGTCATGTTAATCGTCATGATATAAATGAGGAAACAAAATAAATAGCCACGTAAAAAAGGATACGACAATTACATAAAAACTTTTCCATTAATCAATCTTTACATTAAATAAGGTAAACAAGTTATTATATTTCTACTCAAAACTTTCCTTTCAAATTTAACCATACATGAGATTTTTTTTTTTTTTAATTTTATATATATAACATTTTAAAGAAAAGTGAGGATCCCAAAATAATGCTTTAGTAGCCTTATAGACGAGTCGGCCTTGAGTTTAGATAGAAAATACAAACACCTAACCGTTCAAGTATAAAACTCGCAAAAAATGGCCTTCATCTTTATAATATACATATACTATAAATAAACGCATAAATAATAGAGCAAATACTATATATTTCGAGTCTTCGACCATATCATTATAAACTAGATAATCGAAGAGTACATTTAAGTAAATTTTTCAACAAGTAACGGGGGAGAGCCCAATTAAATTTTGAGTGACCCGACCCGAAGGCCTTCTTCCCACTAAAGCAGCCCAACAGGTCAAGTTTTTCAAAAAACACAGTAAAACCCGAAAAAGCAAAATTTTCCACTTTAAACTACGAATTTGCCATTCCTTCGTACCAAAAACCTCGAGTTCACCATTTCTCCATTGTTAGCTTCTAGGGTTTTGCAGAATCCAAGGAAAACCATGGCATCATCTTCTAGGGTTTTCGGAAACTATTGCCGAACTCTAATGGCTGCTGCAAAGACCTCCGCCGGAAAGACACCTCCGGCCACCACAACAACCGCGGCTGGAAAAGGCCGTCATAAAGGGATACTGAAACCTCTACCGATTTCACCTGCTCTACAAAAATTTGTCGGTACTTCTGAAATCTCACGTACTGATGCTGTTAAGAAAATCTGGGATTACATCAAAACCAATAATCTTCAGGTCCACTTTCCATTTCCTCTTTATGTTACTTATGATAGAGAATAAACCTTTGCATGTTGATAGTATTGTTCTATGGAGTAGCCTTTTTTTTAGAAATGTAACTGGGAAGTTGTTAAGATATAGTACTATGAAATTACTAATTTGGAAACTTTTTGAACGATTCGAGGTGTGAAAATAGTCTCTTTGCTAAAATGAGGGTTTTAGCTTGAGCTATGTCAAGTATGGATACCTGGTGTTTGGATCAGCTATATCAACTACAATGTCGTAAAATGCAAATGTTAGTATAGATGAATAGTAACTAGCACATTAGATGATAAAATAAAAGAAGTTATTTAAGATGGTTTACCATATCCTAGCAGAAATCCAAATGCACAGGTTTGTAGGTGTGACAGTATGACGATTGGAGGTGCTAAAAGTGGCGTGTATAGTTAACATGATACGGGAAGATATTGCGTTTTCTTTTAATGAAACAATTTTCACAGGGATGATTGTTTTTCCTTGTGCTTCTGGAAGATGTATCAACAATTAACAATATAGTAGTGACTGCTCTAGAATGTCTGATGCAATTAACAATCAGTCTGTTGTCTGGTCCTTTGACTAGCTTTCTTAGTTATAAGATAGTTGAACCTTTTTGCTCAATCACATATTAGATGGGAATTTTAACATTCTTGGAAAGTCTAGTTGTTTCTGCGAGATTATGAAGTCTTACAAATGATTTGAAGATGTACACCGGATTAAAGGATATTGTTATTTTTCCTATCTAGTAGACTGGCTGATAATGGAACAAAAGACCCTGTGAGAGTAGACAACAAGAGGGTGAGGGATCCAAAGGGCTCTTGATATTTTGGCATTGAAGTTGTAAGACCTCTGTTACGAGTTAGGCTACTGATTGACATGTGATATCAAATGATCAATTCTCTCTCCCTCTCTGTTATTTTACTTTCTGTCCTACGGGACTTCCTGAAAGCTGCACATATACTAAGAGTTGAGCTTATTTTGGTTGGTCATTATAGCTCTTGGGTGATTAGTGGCTGGTCCAGAATAGATTTAGCACACTACATGCTAATGAATAAACTGGTTGGCAGGATATCGTCTTCTGCTATTTCAAAATGTACGATAATTTGATTAGTAGACTTTGCGACACTTTATATGAAGAAGTAGGATGCTCATGGCTTGGGGCCCTGGAATACTATGATGTCTGATTTGATTGCCATGTGCTGAATAATGCATGAGCTTTTATTCTCAAGCTACATCAACACTTTGTATGACCAGCTGGGGCATCCTTTATAAGGCCAAGCTGTAAATAATTGCTGATATAATACAGCAGCAGTCAAGCATGTTTAACAACCTATGCCAATATTCAGAGTTAAAAGTATAATTTCATTGTGGATATATTTATGAGATATTCCTTGAAGTAGTATTTGATGGAAAAGCAAAACACAATGCAGCCAAACATGATTCTCTATATTGCCCATTTGCTTACCCTCCTACTATTTTTTTTTTTGAAATTAGTAACTTTACCCTCCTACTATTTTTCTATGTTAGTTTTCTTGTAAAAGATGCCTTTTCATGTTTGTTCATTTGTTTGAGGTACAATTAGATGCAAAGAACAGCAACAGTTTTTAGGGCAGAGTTTTGTCTGCTTGTTCATATTGAAATCTGGTATTGTTTCATCAAAATGCAGTAATGTAGTTAACATGTGACTGATCAACAATCACCATCACTTGGTGTTCTAAGAAAAATATTACACTATGGCCTTTGAGATGATAATTTATAATCATTTAGCATTCCTTCTACTAGTTGTTTGAGGCAGAGATTTATTCTGAGTGATGTTATAACAAGATGATTGTCATTGATTTCTTCAAACTATCATAATTATTGATTTTCTTAGTTTCTTATGTTGAGGACAATCCACATCCTTCTGATGTTTGAGAAAAAAAGTTTTCTTTAGTTAATAGTTATTATCTAATCTGAGTCGACAAATGTTTAATCCACTTGAACAAATGTGTGAAGTAGGTTGTATACTCATATACAATATATACACCCTTTAGTTTCTTTTGACAAGTAAAATTCATGATCTGCAGAACCCTGCAAACAAGAAGGAGATAAATTGCGATGACAAGTTGAAGACGATATTTGCTGGCAAGGACAAAGTTGGGTTTCTAGAGATTGCAAAGCTGCTATCCTTTCATTTTCAAAAGGCTTCTTAAGTTTCCCAATTTGCAGTTCCTGTAAACATTAGGGGCTTTTCTTGGTACTGAACATTGTAGTTAGTAACTTGTCTTTTTTGTATCCCTTCACTCTGGTTGTGAGTTGTGGTGCATAGATCTGAAATTGGAAGCTTGCAGTGTTTTATGCCTGCTATGGTCCACCATTGCCAACCACATTTTCTTTTTCCTGTTATTCACTTTGTTCCTTGCTGTATTTTCAACTGAGCCGGATTTAATCAAGGGACATCCACATGATTCTAACTTTCTTAGGATTGATGCATGGTAATAGTTGTAGTTGTTCCTTATTTTTACTAGGTTCTTGGATATTTTTTTTTGCGTTAAATCAAATACATTATCAGTACAACTTCTTGGCCTATTTGGTTATTTACTAAAACGAGGAAGGATGAATTGTTAGTGTTGATGTAGAAGATACAATTAGGGATGGCAATGGGGCGGGATGGGTTTAAGGCTATGTGGGGTGGGTTTAAGGTTGTGCGGGATTTAGAAGATACAATTAGGTTACATTTTGTTTCCTCTCTTGCCGCTGTGATGGATTATGGAATATTGTTCTTTTTTTACGAGGGTAGTATGATTCGTTTCTATGAAAAGAAATGGGTGAAAGGTTACCCTCGGGGCTATGGTCTAGTGGTAAGAGTGCAATGCGATACGTGTGAGATGGTCGTTGTTGCGTGTTTGACCCATGCCTTAGACAAAAGTTTGGTATCTAAGTGGAGAAGTTCAGAGCGGCGTGCCGATTATTTACCGAGTTTTGAACCTTGAACACCCCTGGTCTTTGGGAATTACTGGGTTACAAAAGGAAGGGAAGGCAAAAGGTTATCATGTGCCAATATATTTTTATACTGCATAAAAGATTACTATAAGTCACATTCTTCTTAGAGTTAATACCTCATCCTTCCTAATTTATATGACAAATCTTTTCTTCTTGTACTGACACAATGTACGATACATATATAACTTTTACAACTTTCAAGAATTCAAATTCATTGAACTATTCAAAATATAAACTTCAATGTTATGTTTTCTCTGTCAAACTGACTTTTCAACCACTAATTTGATATTTTCTTTCCTTTATCACTACCATAATATACAAAGAAGATTAGCATATTAAGGGGCTATTTGGATGTGGTTATAAAAAACAACTAGAAGTAAAAGTCATAAGTAGATGGTACCTTACTGTTGACTTATTTTAAAACTTTTTTAGCCTAAAAGTAAGTGCTTAAAAGCACTTTATAACCTTTCCAAACACCTCCAAAACTGGTATTCTCAGCAAAATCCCTCCTGAGTTGCTCCATCACATTCTCAAGTTCCTTTCCTCAGAGGTAATTCATGTTGTTTCAGTTTTGTTTGCTCATCATATTATAACCTATACAGAGAAGGACTGAAAAAGAAAGGATAATAAGAGCCATTTTTATGCTTTTGTGTGCCCAGGGTTATTTCATATTGACCAAAAAATTGTTTTTTTTTATGGCAATGTGCAGGACCTTGTTGCATGTTCATTGGTCTGTAAGTTTCTAAATGGTGTTGCTTCTGATGAATCCTTATGGAGTCAGCTGCAAGTACAATGCATCTTGCATTTTCCCCTTCAACTCCTCCTTTTTCATAGTCTCTTCATTCATGTTGCTTATGCTTATCTATTATCTATGTGTCTTGGTGTTATAGGTTGTACTAGTATTTTTTTTTACTTTCTTTTCTTGAAAAGGGTGGTGTTCGGGCCAACTTTTGCGTACCTTGATTGTTCTTTTAGGTACGTGCTATCTCTTACATCAACATAGGTATTGAGAGTGCAAGTACCAAGTAACTCTGACCACCAAACCTTATTTGGTGACACATGATCCCGACTTGTTTTTGGCCGAACTTTTTCATTGATGTCCGTTACGACCTTATAAATGGCGTGAGTTGGTTCCGAGGGGCAAACCAATGCATTTTCAAATTCAAACGAGCCCCAATGCTGGAAAGACCGAATTTAGTCCATGAATTTTAGGTGATACGTGATCCCGACTTGTTTTTGGCCAAAAATTTTCATGGACGTCCATTACGACCTTATTAATGGCTTGAGTTGGTCTAGAGGGACAACACAGACACATTTTCAAGTTCAAATGAGTCACAATGCGGGAAATACCGAATTTACCATTTTTCGTGTGCTATAGTCCATGAATTTTTGGTGATTTGTGATCCCGACTTGTTTTTGCCTGAAATTTTTATGGACGTCCGTTACGACCTTATTAATGACGTGAGTTTGTCCCGAGGGGAAAACAAACGCATTTTCAAGTTCAAACGAGCCCCAATGCGGAAAAAATTGAATTTACCGGTTTTCGTGTGCTATACTCCATGAATTTTCGGTGATACGTGATTTCAACTTGTTTTTGGCCAGAATTTTTCATGGACGTCTGTTACGATCATATTAATGGCGTGAGTTGGTCCCGAGGGGCAAACAAACGCATTTTCTATTTCAAATGATCCCCTATGCGGGAAAGATTGAATTTATCATTTTTTGTGTGCTATAGTCCATGGTTTTTGGTGATACGTGATCCCAACTTATTTTGGTTGAAATTTTTCATAGACTTCTTTTAGGACCTTATTAATGGCGTGAGTTGGTCCCGAGGGGCAATCATATGCATTATCAAGTTAAAACGAGCCCCAATACGGGAAATACCGAATTTATTATTTTTCGTGTGCGTCCATTGATTTTTGGTGGTACGTGATCCCGACTTGTTTTTGACCAAATTTTTTCATGGACGTCCGTTAAAACCTTCTTAATGGCATAGTTGGTCCCGAGGGGCAAACTGATGCATTTTCAAGTTCAAATGAGCCTCAATACGGAAAAATTAAATTTACCATTTTTCGTGTGCATAGTCCATGAATTTATTGTGATACGTGATCCAACTTTTTTTTTAGCCGAATTTTTTCATGGACGTTCATTACGACCTTATTAATGGCGTGAGTTGGTATCGAGGAGGAAATGAACGCATTTTCAAGTTCAAACGAGTCCCAATATGAGAAATGCCAAATTTATCATTTTTTGTGTGCTATATAGTCCATGGATTTTTGGTGATAGGTGATCCCGATTTGTTTTTGGCTGAAATTTTACATGGACATCTGTTACGACCTTATTAATGGCGTGAGTTGGTTTCGAGGGACAAACAGACGCATTTTCAAGTTCAAACGAACCCCAATGCGAGGAAAACTGAATTTACCATTTTTTCGTGTGCTATGTCCATGATTTTTTTGTGATACGTGATCCCGACTTTTTTTTGGCCAAAACTTTTCATGGATGTCCGTTACAATCTTATTAATTGCGTGAGTATGTTTCGAGGGGAAATCAGACACATTTTCAAGTTCAAACGAGCCCCAATGTGGGAACGACCAAATTTACCATTTTTCATGTGTTATAGTCTATAGATTTTTGGTGATACATTATCCTGACTTGTTTTTGGCCGAAATTTTTCATGGACGTCCGTTACGAACTTATTAATGGCATTCGTTGGTCTCGAGGAGCAAACTAATCCATTTTCAAGTTCAAACGAGCCCCAATGCGGCAAAGACCGAATTTACTTTTTTTCATGTGCTATATAGTCTATGAATTTTTGGTGATACGTGATCTCGACTTGTTTATGATCGAAATTTTTCATGGACGTCCGTTGCGACCTTATTAATGGCGTGAGTTTGTCCCAAGGGGGAAACAGACGCATTTTCAAGTTCAAAGGAGCCCCAATGTGGGAAAAACTGAATTTACCATTTTTTGTGTGCTATAGTCCATAGATTTTTGGTGATACGTGATCTCGATTTTTTTGGCTGAAATATTTCAGGGACGTCCATTACGACCTTATAAATGGCGTGAGTTTGTCCCAAGGGGCAAAATGATGCATTTTCAAGTTCAAACGAGCCCCAATGCGGGAAAAACCAAATTTATCATTTTTCGTGTGCTATAAATCATGGATTTTTGGTGATACATGACCCCGACTTGTTTTTGGCCGAAATTTTTAGTGGACGTCTGTTACGACCTTATTATGGCGTGAGTTGGTCTCGAGGGGCAAACAGACGCATTTTCAAGTTCACATGAGCCCCAAATGTGGGAAAGACCAAATTTACCATTTTTCTTGTGCTATAGTCCATGGATTTTTGGTGATACGTTATCCCAACTTTTTTGACTTAAATTTTTCATAGACGTCCATTACAACCTTATTAATGACATGAGTTTGTCCCAAGAGGAAAACAGATTCATTTTCAAGTTCAAACGAGCCTCTATGCGGGAAAAACCGAATTTAGCATTTTTTCGTGTGCTATAGTCCATGGATTTTTGGTGATACGTGATCCCGACTTGTTTTTTGCCGAAATTTTTCATGGACGTCCGTTACGACTTTATAAATTGCGTGAGTTGGTCCCGAGGGGCAAACATACGCATTTTCAAGTTCAAACGAGCCCCAATGCAGGAAAACTTAAATTTACCATTTTTCGTGTGCGATAGTCAATGAATTTTCGAGGATACGTGATCTTGACTTGTTTCTGACCGAAATATTTCATGGACATCCATTACGACCTTATTAATGGCGTGAGTTGGTCCAGAGGGGCAAACATACACATTTTCAAGTTCAAACGAGCCCCAATGCGGGAAAAACTATATTTACCGTTTTTCATGTGATAGTCTATGGATTTTCAGTGATACGTGATCCCGACTTGTTTTCGACTGGAATTTTTCATGGACGTGCTTTACGACCTTATAAATGGTTTGAGTTGTATAGAGGGGAAAACATACGCATTTTCAAGTTCAAACGAGCCCCAATGCGGGAAAGACTGAATTTTCCATTTTTCGTGTGCTATAGTCCATGAATTTTTGGTGATACGTGATCCTGACTTGTTTTAGACCGAAATTTTTCATGGACGTCGGTTACGATCTTATTAATGGCGTGAGTTGGTCCCGAGGGGCAAACATACGCAATTTCATGTTCAAACGATCCCCAATGCGGGAAAAACCGAATTTACCATTTTTCGTGTGTCCATGAATTTTTGGTTATACGTGATCCCAACTTGTTTTTTGCCATAATTTTTCATGGACATCCGTTACGACCTTGTTAATGGTGTGAGTTGGTCCCGAGGGTCAAACAAACGCATTTTCAAGTTCAAACGAGCTCCTATGCGGGAAAGACCGAATCCACTATTTTTCGTGTGCTATAGTCAATGTATTTTTTGTAATTCGTGATCCTGACTTATTTTTGGCCAAATTTTTTCATGGACGTCCATTACGACCTTATTAATGGCGTGAGTCGGTCCCGAGAGGCAAACATATGTTTGTTTTTTTTTGTTTATTTATTGTTAGTTTATATGAATTTTCCTCAGACTTCATCGGTGGGATTACATTGATTTTGTTGTTGTTGGGTGGGATTACATTGATTTGTTGTTGTTGTTGTTGTTGTGGTTAGTGTATATGAATATTCGAGGTTCGTTTTTTTTTTTTTTTTTTGGTATAGTAAGAAATATAATTATCTCGATTTTATGTTAGGAATTTTTCGAGACATTTGCTGGTTTTTGATCATGTTGAAACTTTTCTTATTTAGGAATTTATTATGTAATCTCTAAATTTCATAAAAAATTGAGGGATCTTTTGGTCTTGAATTTGACCTTTGAGAATATTGTGATAATAAGAGTCATTAATATTCATTTGTCTTGTTACAATTCTTTCCCAATTCACTTGCTTAAACATATGTAACATATTAGTTCTAACAATTTCTAGCTAGAGAATAACTTTGTCACATGCAAAGAGGTCACATATATAAATTACTTCATGCTATCTTTTAATTTTCACTTATTTGTTGGCCTACTTATTGTTAGTATTGCAAGTGCAACAATTTGATTTTATGTGGTTCTTGATCAATTCTATGATATTGAAACTTAATTCCATTTTTCCTTTTCTGAATGGGAGGTATAAGAATGCACAATATCCTCCTGGAGGACAGTATCCTCCGGGAGGGCAGTTTCCTCCTGGAGGTCAATATCCTCCGGGAAAGTATGCTCCAGCACCCGGAGGATACCCTCCTCAGCAAGGGGGTTACCCTCCTCAACAAGGGTATCCACCACAAGGTTATCCTCCGGCACAAGAATATCCGCCTGCAGGATATCCTCCACAAGGGTATCCACAGGCGGGTTATCCTGGTCAACCCGCTCCACACCATGCAGGTACCATTGCTTGATTACTTTTAGATGTGGCTTGATATACGATTATAGTAACAAAACACTTTTAAAAGACAAAAAATGACAAAAGTAAAAGGTAAAAGAAGGAATATAAAGATAACAAGTGCTCACAATTACTTTCATTCGTCTCAATATAAGTGATCTTGGATTTGGTACAAAGTTCAAGGGAAAAAAAAAGAAAGATTTTTAAAAATTGTGGTATAAACACTTTTTGACCATTTGTGTTTATTTCATTAAGGATAAGAAGGTAATTTTAAAATTAAAATGTTTCCAATTAGCATAGTGTTATTAACTTCTTTTCATTCAATTTGTCCATTAATCAAAGTTTAAATTCTGAATCTGTATCTGTACGTAGCACATGGAATGATGGCGGGAGTAGCAGCGGCTGGAGCAGCCGCGTATGGTGCTCATCATATGGGACACGGCGGAGGTCATTACCCTGCACCAGGTACTGCTCATTATGGACATTATGATCATGGCAAGGGGCATGGCAAGTTTAAGCAAGGAAAGGGGAAAGGCAAATATACACAAGGCAAGAATCATGGAGGCAAATTCAAGAAGTGGAAGTAACTAACTAGTCAAACTACTTCAACTTCATGATAGGGTGATGAGATAAAGTTATCGCATATGATTCCGGGATAATTGATCCTGAAATAACTTGTTCACACTCAAACGACCCCATAGTTTCCCTCGTGTGACCAAAAGGTCTTACATATTTAAGCTCAGCCTATGAAAACAACCTCATATAGAAATGTAAAGTAATATTTTACATGTTGTTAGTGTTGTGAGTAGACATGAAAAGAATTCAAGTTAAGTGTGGGAAAAATTTGTTAATTATGTCTTGAACTTGATTGAGAAAACCTTTCTTTTTTAGGGGATACATTATTTTGTACCCTTTTTTTTTTTTCTCAAAGTGAAAAAATTCTTTCGACTTCTGTTTAGAATTATGCTTAGCCGAACCTTATTAACTCTGTATTAAATTTCTTCTCTAATTTGCTTTCTATATCATTATGTGCTAGTTAATTAACCAATGAACTTTCTACCGCAAATATTTTATTGTTCTCTAAATTATTTGCTACTATAAAATCCAAAAAGTTATAATTTTACTTTCATACTATGAAATCTAGATGTTTCTTTTTGCCTAATTTCAATCTGAAGTTTCAACTACACATTTGTTGTTGATGCTAATTTAATCTCAAATAAACATCTATCATATTCACAAATCACAATCTACACATAATTAATCAGATAATTATTAAGCATTTGATTTATCTAAAACTAAAAATGTTTTTAATCGCGATAATTAAAATCGTATCGATTTATTAATCCGATGCAAGATCTTCTTCTTTCTTGGAGACTCATTTAATCTCTATAAAATTTGTCATTTCTTGTGATGCGTGGGATGAGGGTAGGAGGGGGTGCACAAGTAGATTATAAAAAAAAAATTACTTCTTATATATAAAGATGTACTTTAACAAAGAAATGATATAAATCCTTCTTTTTTATGATAACCAAGGACGGACAAATTTGAATTCGTCAGGTGTAGGATTAGGACCATTAGCCAAAAAAATACCAGAATCCTTCATCAACCAATTGCAATAGTAATCTTTGAGCAGCTCACCATGATCTGAGCAAATGCCACCATATTGTTTAAAGACATCAAAAATGTTATGCTTTGAATCCCATGAAAAGTTACAATAAAAAAGAGTAGTGCCCCAGAAATTCATATGGAATTTGAAATGATATTGATCACCCGGTTTAAGTGTTTGAATTCCAAGATCATCATCTTTAGATTTACAATGAATATTGAGTAAAGGTGTATTTTCAGGAAGATCACTCGCAAAACGTTGGAAAATTGTTGGATTTAAATGAATGGGAGAATTTGTTATGGGCTTAGCGTTGATGTTGATGAGTGATAAAATAAATAATGAAAGTATAATTTTTGAGTAAGAGTAAAAATCCATTTTGAGAGACATGGTGTTTCATAAAAGTAAATGAAATTAGTTTGCACTATTTATAAAATGATTTAACCAATATTTAAGTTTGTTTGACTTTGAATTTGGATTCTTCTGAAAATTGAGTCAATTTTGTTTCTTTCAGTTATAAAGAAAAAGATGTGTAATCTGATAAGTACCACTTTAATTAGTAAAAGTACTTGAATTGACTTTTATCATTTAAAAGGAGTTTTATTTTGAATTTTTTTAAAAATAAAACTATTCATTAAGTCAAACCTCTTTATTTAAAATGATCCAATCATCATTTATTATATAAAATATTGTTGGTCAACATTCTTCCTATCAAAGTGCAGGTAAATGTGAATTGTTTTTGAGTATACAATATCGATACATTACATAACTATTGATATAATATTGATACATTACATAACTATTTATATGGTATAGTTTAACTTGACATAAAGTTTAAGAAAGATGTGGTCTAAAATAAGTTATAAACATTTTTGTGGTTATTAATCATTTTATTAAAGATAAAATAAAAATTTTAAAATTAATTTTTTACTAAATATAAAAATATGTCATTCTTTTGGGATTGAATAAAACGAAAATGAGTCAAATTAAACTCAATACTATAATGTAAAATCTCTCTCTCTATATATATCATCTTTATAAAGTGAAAGACCAACTTTATTTTCACTCTTAAAATGACTTATTACCCTTACACCAAAGTTCAACTTTCATTGCTTATTTTATTTATCATCAATCTTATGATGTTGACAAATGCTATTACTTTTAATCCAAAAATTACTGAAATTTTTGTTAATGGCCTCCCTCAAAACACTTCTCCGCTCAAAGTTGATTGTCAATCTGAAGATGATGATCTGGGAGTTCACACACTTGAAGTGGATGAAAAATTTAATTTGTCATTTCACCAGAATTTTTGGGGCACTACTCATTTTTATTTCTCTTTTGCATGGGGTTTGAAGAATAATTTTTTTGATGTTTTTTATTTGTAAAAGAGTCCTTGTAGATTTCCATTCGAGTGACTTCGTGCCTATCCTTACCGAGAAAAAGAAGTTTCAGAGACATCTTCCATTCATATCTATTTTGATTTTTCTGCACCATATTTTGATCTGCCTCTTCTTCGATCCGGAATTTTCAGCAAAAGTTTTTCTACGTAGGTTCGAATCCTGCCTCTCCCACTCTGCCATGTGAAAGCGATGAACCGCTTGTCAGGGCTAGGCTAAACCATGATGCTGTGTTACTAGGCTTCGCCTCTCCCTTCACTATGAAAGCATGGGGTTTGAAGAATAATCTTTTTGATGTTTTTTATTTGCAAAAGAGTCCTTGTAGATTTCCATTTTTTAAGGAAGATATTTACTATACTTGATTAGTGAAAGATTCTGATATATATTTTGCTCGTACTAACAACCCGAATCCTTCACATAGTGACTTCAGATTTGTATATCCATGGTTGTAAACATTATAAATGTATAATAAATTACTTAATTTATGTTAATCTTGTACCCCATATAACTATGACAAGGGGTAAAGTGGCAAGTTTATTACCAACGGAAAGGTAATATTTTACAGTTTATTACCAACAAAAAGAGAGAGGATAAAACTACATATTATAGATTTAATGTAATATCATATTCATAGTCATTCTCATACACATAACATCGAGTGTAAATTAGAAATTCTGACTTCTGAGAAACAGAAATCGAGATGTATAACAAATTGGAACAAGTATAAGAGTTTTCTAGATCATTTTACCTTTTTGTTACAAAAGATCTATTTAATAAAGAGTTAATAGTTTTAAAAAAATAATCTTAAATTTGGCATAATGCACACTTAAATCAAGAAAAAATTTAAGGAAAAACTACATAAATGAGTCATAAAATTCAAAATAATTACATGTTCATACCCTAATTCAAAATTCAAGAAATATCAATTCTCTAAACAAATTACAGCCCATACCTCTCATTCATTAAGGTTGATAATTTTTGCTTAACTGATACTAAATCAGTATAATATATTGTTTTGGTATCATTAAGGCTGATAATTTCGCTTAATTGATACTAAATCAGTATATATATATATTATATTGTATCATTGACTAATGAGTAATTTCTGAACAAGAAACCTTAATAATACCAATACAGTATATGATACTGATTTAGTATCAGTTAAGCGAAATTAGTTGGGGGTATATAGTGTAATTATTTAGTGGGGTATGCATGTAAAGGGCTATATGTTTGTAATTATTTTGCTTTTATGAGGTATTTGCTTAGTTTCCCCAAATTTTAATTACCTCATCAAACATAGATTTAAGAAACTATTTACCCCCTTAAACTATGAGAAGTCTTAATTACCTCATCAAACATGAATTTTTGAAACTTACTTCCTAATTATCACATGGTCCGAAAAATCTACTCCATCCAATTTATATGACTCACTTTCATGTTTAGTCAATCCCAAAAAGAATGAGACATTTCTATTTAGTAAAAAAATATTTTTTAATAACACATTTCTATATTTAGTAAACATTTAATTTTCGTTCATATTTATATGATGTAATTTGACTTGACATAAGTTTAAGAAAGATGTGGTCTAAAATAAGTCATAAATATTTATGTGGCTAGAAATTATTTCATTAGAAGTAAAATGAAAAAAATTAAAATTAAGTTTTTTACTAAATATAGAAATGTGTGAAAGAAAGGGGCCGTCTTTAAAAAAAAAAAAAAAGAACTTCAGAACAAAGGCGATTTTGTTCATGCTTCAGACTATCCGTATAAAGCTCAATGATCATTTGCTAAATCAATCAGTCAAAAATGACATTTCCTTAATAACTACATTAGATTATTAGAATCATCAGTGAGTTGAACAATCCAAATTACACTCAATGCCTCAATGTAATATACATATATATATATATATATAAGTGAAGAAACCAACTTCATTTTTCACTCTTGAAATGGCTTATTATCCTTACACAAAAGTTCAACTTTTATTGCTTATTTCATTTATCATCAATCTTACGATGATGACAAATGCGTTTAGTTTTAATCCAACAATTACTGAAATTTTTGTTAGTGACCTCTCTCAAAATACTTCTCCACTCAAAGTTCATTGTCAATCTGAGGATGACGATCTTGGAGTTCACACACTTAATGTGAATGAAAATTTTGATTTTTCATTTCATTAGAATTTTTGAGGCACTACTCATTTTCATTGCGCTTTTGCATGGGGTTCGAAGAATAATGATTTTGATGTTTTTCTAAGAGGAAAGAGTCTTGTAAATTTAAGTTTTTTAAGGAAGATATTTATTGTACTTGATTGGTGAAAGATTCTGATATATATTTTACTCGTACTAAAAATCCGAATCCTTCCCCTAGTGTCTATCCTTGGTTGTAAACATTACCAATATATAATGTATAATATATTACTTAATTTATGTTATACTTGTGGCCCTTCCCTTTTTCTTTTTTTTTCTACTCAAGAAACACGATCGTGCACATTCTCTTTATTTAGCATTTTGGGAGAAATTTATATTTGTTATTTAATGTGAGATTGATGATTCTGAATTTAAGTGCTAGTGATAATGATTTTGTCTTAATTAACCTTTGGAGATTGATCTTTTTTCAAAAAAAAAAAAAAAGAACTAATAATAATAATAATAATTTTGAAGAGTACTACAAACGATAATATAATATTAATTGTCACGATTCAAAAATGAACGTGATGACACTCGTCTTATCCCACCAAGACAAGTCAGCCTAAAACTCAACCATTACAATAAAATGCGAAAAATTTATAATCAACTCAAAAATACCCTCAAAATCTGGTTGTCACGTGTACAAGCCTCTAAAGTATTACAATTGATTCAAAAGAAAAACACAAGTCTCAAATGACATTGTTTCTAGAATAGAATAAGATCATAAATATGAGTAAGAAGGTCTGCTGAGATAACAAGCAACTACCTCACAACCTCCACAAGAAGCCTCAGACAAGAAGAGAAGAGAAAGAGTATCACAAAGATTCGGGCTAGTAACCTACAAAAATATAGAAGCAAGGGGTGAGTACCAAACCACACGGTACTCAGCAAGTAAACTTCTAAACACATGCTAAGGAATAGAATACGGGTACTCCTTACCACCCCAACCGAACCTCCACAACTACAACCTGCATAAAACCAGCCCAACCTAATAGTTCACAGTTTACATAGCACACAGCTCAACATCAACACTCTAACAATTACATATCCTCAACAACAACCTCAATAATTCATCAATCACAAGTTCCACAACAAGGCACTCACAAGATCAGCAACACACAAGATCAAGTTCATCAATGATAAAAATGTGCAATGCAATGAAATGCAATGTCAAGTATAGTGATGCATGTCTGACCTAACGATACACACCCGTTGTCTCTCAGTCCGGAATCCATGGGGGACATATCTGTCCATGCAGCCTTCGCGGCGTGCGACACGACCCTCGATATATAGTATCCATCGCGGCACGCGATACGTCTCTCGATATATAGTATCCATCGCGGCGCGCGATACGTCCCTCGAAATGGTATATCCTCTTATCACATAACACTTATCACAACCATGTCTCAGAAACAATGCAAATGACATGTTCACACAAATAATGAGGATATGACCATTTTCATAACAATGCACAATTCACAACAACACAATCGTGATACAACATCAACAATGAGTCAATAAGCCTTTCAAACCATTCTCAACACATCACACACCAACAATTAATCACATTGCCTTTTATTACCCCTTTTTCATTATTAGAATTATTCAATATGGACAAGTCAATTCATCACCAAGTCCCATTACTCCCCAACACATACCACAAGGAAATACAAGATTATATGCACTTAACAAAGGTTTAAAAATCCACTTCCCTCAAATAATCGAATGATCACTCCGGGACTTGAACCTTCCCATTTCGTTGAGCTTCCAAAACAATGAATCTATTCAAATAAGTAACCACAATAAGATTTTGAAACTAACAACACACATATTATTATGTGTCTAGCCTTGACCCAAAAACTCACCGAAATGTATAATAAAGTTTCTAAATCTTGATTCCAACCAATAGATCAAATCCCATATTTCATAACTTTCAAGTCTAAGGTTAAGTTATAATTTCTCTAAACACGAGAACCCTAATAGTTAATTACATATATCAATATTATCAAAACTTAAATTATAACGTGATAATAATAATAATAAGAAAATAAGTTAATTTATGAACCACTCACAGAGAATAGCAAATCTCAGATTCTCCAATTCATACATATATGTCACCTAAACCTTTACTACCCCTTATTAATGATTTGTAATCATCATTGCCTATTATTGGTAATGACCAAATACTTAATTCTTTTTTTTTCCAAAGTTCAAAAGGACCATAACCTATTTAATCAATACAGTAGGATAGCCGTCTTTCTATATAATCAACACCCAACTAAATAATATTTAATAAAAACCCGTTAATTAAATTACGTAGTTAGGCTAATAATTTAAAATTTTCATTTAAAATTTACGAAAAGAATCTTTTATAAAAGAGAGATGACTAGTTCTCAAAATGATCTAATGGGTCATTACATTAATACTAACCAAAAAAGTCTTAAATCAAGAAGTATCAATAATTTAATGCGAATCTAGAATTTTTAAAATACAAAGAGGGTACCGTTAAAGAAAGTAAAAAAATGTTCATTAATTGTTGACCAAGTTATTTGGTCAAAAATTATATTTGTGTCCATTATATTAAAAATAGTTGTTCAATAATACTTATCCAATTTAGAAAATCAAGTGATAATTTATATTTTGTGTCTATTTTACCCTTACTATTAAATATTATTTATCATCTAACACATTTTTCAAAACATTAAATTTAATAAAGTCAAAGGATAATAAAGTAATATTACTCCTACTTATTTATTGTTTCTAAGGGGTGTGTCAAGTCAATAATGGACAACTATTATTGAGCAGAGAGAGTAAAAATCAAGCTAAAGTGTCCACGTTAAAAAATAGACCAAAAACAACCTTTGGAGGATGGTCCCTTTCCCAAAAAAATAATACCCCTCCGTTCACTTTTACTTGTTACATTTTGATTTGACATACTCATTAAGAAAATAATTAATAAATAAGTATTTTACCAAACTATCCCCTATTAAATGATATATATATTTATGTCCCCATCTTTTGTTTGTTACTATTTATTTTATGTAATAATATGGTATAGGGGTCTATACTAAACCCTCTATAATTGGGAGGTAAAAATAATTTTATTAAAAAAGGACTTATTATGATTCTTATGCAAAATTGAGTGATTTTTTTAAACTACTGAAATAGTCAAGAGACCTTTTATAATATTTAAGCAAAATTGAGTAATTTTCATGTCACAAATTAGTTTAATTCTTTGGTATAATTAAAAAATCAGTGATCATTTATGAAATTAACCAGTCAAAATATAAGTCAAAAATAACATTTCTTTAATAATTACATCAGATTAATAGAATCATCAGTGAGTTGAATAATCCAAATTAAACTCAATGCTTCAATGTAAAATCTCTCTATATATATCATCTTTATAAAGTGAAGAAACCAACTTCATTTTTCACTCTTGAAATGGCTTATTATCCTTACACCAAAGTTCAACTTTTATTGCTTATTTCATTTATCATCAATCTTATGATGATGACAAATGCTAGTTTTGAACCAAAAGTTACTGAAATTTTTGTTAGTAACCTCCCTCAAAATACTGATCCACTCAAAGTTCATTGTCAATCTGAGGATGACGATCTTGGAGTTCGCACACTTAAAGTGAATGAAAAATTTGATTTCTCATTTCGTCTGAATTTTTGGGGTGGTACTCATTTTTATTGTGCTTTTTCATGGGGTTTGAAAAATAATGCTTTTGATGTTTTTTTAAAAGGAAAGAGTCCTTGTAGATTTAAGTTTCCTAAGAAAGATATTTATTGTACTTGGTTGGTGAAGGATTCTGGTATATATTTTGCTCGTACTAGAGATCCCAATCCTTCACCCGGTGACTTCAGATTTGTCTATCCTTGGTTGTAAACATTATCAATAATAATAATATATTCTATCTATTTAGAATTCTGGGGAGAAATTTATATTGTTATTTAATGTGAGATTGATGATTTTGAATTAATGTTTTAATTGACGCAATCCTCGTTTTATCCTATATAGACAAACAAACGCATCAAAGTAATAGTGATTTTGATTTTGTTTTAATTGGTGTGATACATAATTTTTTTATTTGAGTCAAATGCTTTATAACATATACTTCCGTCTCACTTTATTATCTAAATTGTGAATATTTAGATTTTAATTTGAGATTAGAAATAGTCATGAAACTTTGGAGTCGCTTTTTTCACCTTATTGCAAAGATTAATTCAGTTATATATAAGGTTAATGATAAAATTAATAATTGGTAATTTAATATCAAGGTGCCCACCCAAGTCGTTTGGTAATTTTTTTTTAAATTTTTGGACATTACTAGAAGAATAGTAAAAGAAAGTAACTAAGTCCGATAACAGACCAAAATATTAACCTTTAGAGATTGTTTTTCAAAAATTAATAATTTTGAAGAGTTCTATAAATAATAATAAATAAAAAAAATCCTAAATCAAGAAGTATTAATAATTTAATGTGAATGTAGAATTTTTAAAATAAAATAAATGTAAAGGAAAAAATGGCATTAATTGTTGTAAAGTTATTTGGTCAACAATTATGTTTTTGAACACTACATACTTAAAATCAGTAAAAATCAAGCTTAAAAAGTCCACGTTAAAAAATAGAAAAGTTAAAAAAAATGACTTATTGTGATTAGTGATTTTTTTAACTACGGAAAAGGTAAAAATAACCTTCGAATTATTCAAAACAGCTCAGATGTTAGTATCTAAATGACTTATGTGGCGTATTTGTGGTCCAAAAAATTAAAGGAAAGATATTTTTGATATAAAAAATAAATAAATGGTAAATGTGAGCTTCTTTTTTTTTTTTTTTAAATATATATAAAAAAAATAGTTAAGCAACTCATTGTAATATTTGACCAAACATGAGTTAACTTTTATTACAAACTAATTTAATTCTTTGATACAATAAAAATTTAAGTGCTCATCTACAAAATCAATTACCCAACAAAATTTAAGTCAAACTAGCTACCCTTCTTTAATAACAAAATCAGATTAATGTAAACTTGTTAGTTTAATTACTCAATACTTCAATGTTAAATCTCTCTGTATATATATAGTGAAGAAATCAACTTCATGTTCACTATTAAAATTACTTATTATCCTTACACCAAAGTCCAACTTTCATTATTTATTTCATTTGTCATCAACATCATGGTGATGACAAATGCTTCGATTTCAAATCCAACGATTTATTAACCTACGAATCTATGAGTTTAAATCCAACCGTTACTGAACATTTTATCAGTGCCTTCTCTCAAAATACTCTTCTATTTAATATTCATTGTCACTCTAGAGATGATGATTTTGGAGTTCACACTCTTAAACCAGGTGACGAATATAATTTCTCATTCCATGAGAATTTCTGGGGCACTACTCATTTTTATTGCTGGCTTACATGGGATCAAATGTATACTCAATTTGATTTGATGTCAATTAATGATTTGATGTGATACACTTTGATGCAAAATGATCTCATCAAATTTTTTTTGGTGACTCGAACTCATTCCTCGCAAGTGATAAATATGATAAAAGATTAAAAAAACATCAACAATCTCAACATGATGTGAGAGATATCATCAGTAATACTACTCATGCTTTGAAAGATATGGAAGTGGAAATCATCACTTACAATGATAATTCAGGAACATAAGTTCAAGAAATATTCAAAGTTGCTATATAAGCCGAGCGCGATCCCGATGCTTACACCAAAGATGTTCAAATGTCAGATAATTCTTATATATATATATCATGCATTACGATCAACACCGTAAACAAGCACATATAGCATAAATATGGGACAACAACCAATCATCACCTATCCGAGGTAATTTCTCCTTGAATATCTTTACTCATGATTCAATCACCCACGAGTACCTTTCCCGGATAACACCTAGCCACATCATAATACCAATAATAACAAATTATCTTTTTATCAACCTAAATTAAACTATATCTAACAATACATTCAACCATCCAGATTTCGTGTCCAAAGGCCTATGCATGCAAACACTTGACAATCTACGAGATATTATGCAATTGGAAACAGGTTTAACTACTCAGTTAAAAAAATCTAATTTACCTGGGCGCGAAACAACTGTCGAAGACTTTGAATGCAAGCTTTCGAGTCCTCGGGGAGAATATTGACGAACGATGGTCGGGAATCATTGGGTCTCACCTTTCCTTGTGTGAAATTTCCTTTCCTCAATTGCCCTCGAGCTTAAAAGTGGCTTAGGAGATTATTAGAGTAACTCTACAACAAATTCGATTATCAGGGACAAAAAATTTCGTCATTTATAAATCATATTTCGTCACTAAAAATCTTGTGAGACGAAAAATAATTCGTCAATCAGTCGTCACTAAATGTGTGTCGCTAAAAGTATACAAATATAATTTAGTGCTTCGTCGCTAAAAGTATTATTTAACTACAAAAAGAAAAATCATCCCCAACTGCTTAAACATTTGTGACAAATTTATTTGTCGTAAAAAGTATATTTTTTGTAGTTAATAGTATGCTTTGTCACTAAAAAGGTTATTACTACCGACAAAATTATATCATCGCTAATTATTTTACTTCAATCAGTGACGACATCAATTGTCTCTAAAGTTATATGTATTTCGTAGTTGAACAAAATCTAATTTCGTCACTAATGACTATATTTTATATTAAAAAAATATATTTTGTTCTTAAATGTATTAATTAGGGATAAATTTATTATTATAAAAAAAAGTTAATGTTCATATCTCAATTTTTTTAAGCCCTGCCAAGAGGGGCTCCCAACATTATGCTTTTTTGGGGACTCAAACTCACAACTTTAAGGTTGGAAGTGAGGAGTGTTTACCATCCAATCAACTCTCTCTTGTCTCACATTTTATTTTATTTTTAACTTCATTCACTTCTTTCAAATTTAACTTTTGTAGAAATAATATACAAATGCATGAAATTTACCACCCACAATTCATTCAAATGTAGATTATATTTTAATTAAACTGTATATTTTTAAAAATATCTTTAAATATATTCAGTACGATTCTGTCATTTTATTTATTTATTTTTATAAATTATTTAGTACAATTATAAATTTATATAAAATTAAACTTTCGGTTTTATTAAAAAAATTGAATAATCGGTTCAATTCGATCAGTAAATCAATTGTTTTGAAAAAAACATCAATACCCATAACTATAGTATTTCATCATAATATATTTGAAATCCTAGTTGGTTCATTTCTTTCATTTGTGCTTTCATTTTTTAGTTTATTTCAACTTTCACACTGATGGAAAAAGTTAATAGAAATTAATGAAATATTTCGCACCTTTGCAAAGTCTAAGTTTGTAAGTCGATGGTATCTCTGTATAGTTGCTCTACGTACGTATGTGGAATTACTATTAAATATGTACATATTTTTAGGCAGAAGCAAATAGATCGACTTAGTCTATGCAGTTTACCAATCACAAATCAATAGACACGCTCAAAAATTAGCACAAAGACTTGAGAAATTATTTTTTCTATCGTCTTTATCGATGAAAGTGTATCAAATAAAAAACAAAAGTGTTAAACCAACAAATATTAGCAATATAGTGGTAGAATCGTACCCCAATCATGGTACTTATGACCTTGATTGTATTTTTCAAATGATGCATTTTACAATTGCATAATTTAAGAAAATTGATGAATTGAACTTTTTCATTTTTATAAAATCGACCGAATTCGTTGGTCTTAATATTTTCCCTCGCCAATTAACGAATTGACTCTGTCTATCTCTTATGAAGCACTTGTATTATTCTTTTTGTAAGTTGTCACTTGTAATTATGAACAATTGTAGCCAAAAAAATTATATTTAGCTATGAATTTTTTTCGTAGCAAATAGTTGAATTACTCACTACAAATTTTAAGTCGTATAACCTCACCATGATCCGAGGAATTTTTGGCATTTAGGAGTCATTTTAAAGGAATTAGGCGATTATTTCAATTTTCGTGTGTCTTAGCCAATGAATATTTGGTAAAATGGCTTCCGGACGATTATTTTGAAAAAAAATTATGAGACCCTCCGTAAGGAGTTTGGGGAGTAGTACATATAGCCTCATCATGATCCGCGACATTTTTGGACATTTATAAGTCATTTTATAAGAATCAGACGATTTTTAAATTTTTGGTATGTGTTAGCCCATGGATATTTGGTGAAATGGCTTCCAGGCAAGATAGTATCACCATGATCCACGAGATTTTTAGGCATTAAGAAGCTATTTTATAAAAATTAGGCGATTTTTTCAATTTTTCGTGTGTGTTAGCCCATGAATATTTGGTGAAATGACTTCTGGTGATTTAAAAAAAAAACTTTATGAGACCCTCTGCAAGGAGTTGCGGGAACAATACCTATATCCTAACCATGATCTGAGGCATTTTTGGGCATTTAGAAGCCATTATATATATAAGAACTAGATGATTTTTTCAATATTTTTCATGTGTTAGCCCATGAATATTTGGTGAAATGACTTCTGGACGATTTTTTTTTTAAAAAAAATTACGAGATCCTTCGTGAGAATTTGAGGAGTTTTATGTATAGTCTCACCATGATCAGAGACTTTTTTGGACATTTAGGAGCCAATTTATAGGAATAGAGCGATTTTTCAATTCTTTGTGTGTGTTTGCCATGAATATTTGGTGAAATGGCTTATGAGCGAATTTAAAAAAACTTCACGAGACCCTCTGTAAGGATTTGGGGAGCAGTATGTATAGCCTCACCATGATCCGAGACATTTTTGGACATTTAGCAGCCATTTTATAAGAATAAAGCGATTTTTTTGAATTTTCATTTATCTGTTTGCCCATGAATATTTGGTGAAATGAATTCCTGGTGATATTTTTGAAAAAAAAAACTTTCTGAGACCCTCCATAGGAAATGGGGGAGCAGTATGTATAGCATCACCATAAGTTGTGGCATTTTTGGATATTTAGAAGTCATTTTATAGAAATTAAGCGATTTTTTTAATTTTTCGTGTGTTAGCACATAAATATTTGATAAAATAACATCCGAGCGATTTTTTTGAAAAAAACTTTAAGAGATCATTCGTAAGAAGTTGAGGGAGTAGTAAGTATAGTCTCGCCATACTTAATGGTCTAATATCTGAAATATTCAGATTTAGACCTCTATTAAATGCAAACAAATAAAGTCTTTTTTATTTGCATTTAATATTGACTATTTGTTTGGTAATTGAAAATAATTTTTACATTTGTAATACTTAGGCGTAATAGAAAATAATTTTTACATTTGTGATACTTAGGCCGCCTAAGTATCACAAATGTAAAAACTATTTTCTATTACCAAACAAATAATCAATATTAAATGCAAATAAAGAAGGCTCCAAGTATCACAAATGTAAAAAACAATTTTCTGTTACCAAACAAATAGTCAATATTCAAATGAATATTACAAAAAGGTCAAGGAAGTGGTCAACTTTAATAACAAAATCTGATTTCATGTAATCTTGTTGGTTTAGCATTAAAATTACTCTCTCTTTTTTATTAATTGAAATTTGACACATTCACTACCAAATATGCATATATCATCTATATAAAGTGAGGAAGCCAACTTTATTTTTACTCTGAAAATGGCTTATTACCCTAACACCAAAGTTCAACTTTCATCACTTATTTTCTTTGTCATCAATGTTGTGATGATGGCAAATGCTTCTATATTCAATCCAGCTATTAATGAATTTTTTATCAATAATATCTCTCGAAGTACTCCTCCACTCGATGTTCATTGTTTATCCAGAGATGATGATCTTGGAGTCCATACACTTAAACCGGGTGACAAATATGATTTCTCATTTCATGAGAATTTCTTGAGCACCACTCATTTTTATTGCAAATTAAAGTGGGGTCGAAATTCTTCTATTTTTGATGTTTATTATAAGCGTAATAGTCTTTGTTACTATAAATTTTTTAAGGTGACGGATCTTTATTGTACTTGGTCGGTGCAGGATTATGCTATATATCTTGCTCTTGTTAAGAATCCTTCACCTAGCGACTTTAATTTTGCCTATACTTGGTCAATGCATGATTCTGTTGTATCTCTTGAAGAATCCTTCACCCAGTGACTTTAAATTTATCTATACTTGGGTGTAAACATTAGAGATCTATTACAAATCAATTTCAATGTCTCTATGAATTAAAAATAACTTTTCTTATCCAGGTTTTTATTGTCAAGAAAAACTTGTTTATGTTTTCTCTCTCTTTTTATCAGTTTAAGATGAAGTTATATGGTTATTTAATGTGAGATTGACCTTACTAAGAACTCACTATTTTTCCATTAGAATTTTTCAATATATGTTTGTGTTACTTGGTTGGTACAAGACTATGCTATATATCTTGCTCGTGTTAAGAATCATTCACCTAGTAACTTCATATTTGCCTATACTTGGGCGATGAATGATTTCGTTGTATTTCTCGAAGAATCCTTCATCTAGTGACTTCAAATGTGTCTATATGTAGGTGTAAACATTAGAGATCTATTACAAATCAATTTCAATGTCTCTATAAATTAGAAGTAATTTTTGTTATACATGTTTTTCTTGTCAAGAAAGACATGTTCGTTTGAGACAAACTTATATAGTTATTTAATGTGAGATTGACCCTACTAAAAAGACTATTTTTTCATTGGAATTTTTCAATAAAGTCAAATTCCTTAATTTTCACATGTTAATCTAGACACAAATCTTTAAGTTTTCTAAAAATATCTTTTTCATATTTAAAAACTCCATAAAGAAGTATTATAAATTACAATAATAAACCTAATAAACAATTTTAAATATGTACAGGGCATATAAAATAATTATGATCAAAAAAAAATTATTTGACTATCAAAATTTAAAATCGGGCTAGATGGTGAGTAGAAATAATTTTTTTAAAAAGTGGGTGACACTCTTTTTGGGCACTAATGTTGAAAATTCCCATAAAATTAGGTTGGTTCACTCAACTTCACTTTATAATGTTTGTTGAGAATTCTTTACTCAACTTTCTCAAGTATCATAAAGTCACCTATTTTGTTATACTTGAGCAAAAAAATGATTAATTTTGTAATTAGAAAATATTCTAATGATTTTGATGCAATAAAACAAAATTTTAGTAAAAAGTAGTCAACCTTAATACCAAAATCAGATTAGAATTCTTCCCTTTTCTGTATAAAAGGTAAAAAGTAATCAACTTAATAACAAAATCAGATTAAAATTATTTCCTTTTTTGTATAAAAAGGCAAAAAGTAGTCAACTTTAATAACAAAAAGTGAACTCATAAGTCGATGACAAATTTGTATAGCATCTATATAAAGTGATGAAGCTAATTTTATTTTTTACTCATAAAATGGATTATTATCCTTGCACCAAAGTTCAACTTTCATTACTTATTTTATTTGTCATCAACATTGTGATGATGACAAATGCTTCATTTTGGAATCCAGCAATTACTGAAACTTTTATCAGTGCCATCTCTCAAAGTACTCCTCTACTCGATGTTCATTGTCAATCTAGAGATGATGATCTTGGAGTTCGTACACTTAAATCAGGAGATAAATTTGATTTCTCATTCCATCGAAATTTCTTGGGCACTACTCATTTTTATTGCAAATTTACATGGGGTGCCAATACTACTACTTTTGATGTTTATTATAAACATCAGAGTCCTTGTAAGTATACTGGTGTAATTGCGACAGATCTTTATTGTACTTGGTTGATAGAGGATTATGCTATATATCTTGCTCGTACTCATAATCCTTCACCTGATGACTTCGTATTTGCCTATACTTGGGTTTAGATATTAGACATTTATTACAAATAAATTCCAATGTCTCTATAAATAAAAAAGTATTTTTTTAATACATGTTTTTCTTGTCAAGAAAGACTCTCTCTCTCTGTCAATTTGAGACGAACATATATTGTTATTTAATGTGAACCTACTAAGAAAATCAGTATTTTCTCGTTAGAAATCTTTTTATATATGTTTTGACATCTAATGTAGTACTACTGTATCTCAATTTATGTGCAACAATTTATATTTCAATAAAGTTAAATTCCTTAATTTTTCACATGCTAATTTAGACATAAATCTCTAAATTTTTTTATTTTTTTTTCATATTTAGAAACTTCGTAAAGAAGTATTTTAAATCACAATAATTAACAATTTTAAATATTTATTAGGTATATGAAATAATTGTGATCAAAAAATTATTTATTTGATTCACAAAATTCAAAACCTATTATATAAATTGAGATGGAGACGGTAGAAATTATTCAAAGAAAAAGTCTCTTTAGACAATAATGTTGATTATTCTCATAAAATTGGGTTGAGTTTGCTTATTTTATCATTTGGCATGACCAGTTGGGTCATTTCAATTTTAATATGATGTGCAGAATAATTGAGAATTCACATGGGCACACCTTAAAGAGCCCAAATATCCTCCAATTAAAGGAATTCTCTTGTGCTTCTTGTTCTCAAGGAAAGTTGATCATTAAACCATCAACAGTCAAGGTTGGAATTGAATCCCCTACGTTTCTAGAACGTATACAGGGTGACATATGTGGGCCAATTCAACTTGCATATGGACCCTTTAAATATTATATTCAACTTGCATGTAGACCCTTTAAATAATTGAGAATTCACATGGACACACCTTAAAAGAGCCCAAATATCCTCCAATCAAAGAAATTCTCTTGTGCTACTTGTTCTCAAGGAAAGTTGATCATTAAACCATCAACAGTCAAGGTTGGAATTGAATCCCCTACGTTTTCAGAACGTATACAGGGTGATATATGTGGGTCAATTCAACTTGCTTGTGGACCCTTTAAATATTATATGATCTTGATAGATGCTTCTACAAGATGGTCAGATGTGTGCTTATTATCAACTCGTAACATGGATTTTGCATGATTGTTGGCTCAAATAATAAGATTAAAAGCATAATTTTCAGACTATGCAATAAAGACAATCCAACTAGATAATGTTGGTGAGTTTACAACTCAGGTATTTAATATTTATTGTATGTCTACTAGAGTAACAGTTGAACATCTGGTTGCTCATGTTCATACTCAGAACGGTCTAGCAGAATCTTGATTAAACGTCTACAATCGATAGCTAGACCATTGATAATGAGAACAAAGTTATATGTGTCTATGTAGGGGCAGGCTATTTTGCATGCAGCAATAGGCCGATCAATGATCATGAATTCTCCCCATTACAGTTGGCTTTTGGTCAAGAGCCAAATATTTTCCATCTTAGAATTTTTTGATGTGTGGTATATATTATGATTGCTCTACCACAACGCACAAAGATGGGCCCCCAAAGAAGGTAGGGATATATGTTCGGTATGAATCTCCTTCAATCATAAAATATTTGGAGCCTATGACTGGAGATTTATTTAAGGCAAGGATTTGTTGATTATCATTTTGATGAATCAGTATATCCAACATTAGGGGGAGAACAAAAGCAGTTGGGAAAAGAGATAGATTGAAATTTATCATCACTATCACATCTAGATCCTCGAATAAATCATTGTGAGCAAGAAGTTTAAAAAATAATTTATTTACAGAATATTGTGAATTAACTGGTCGATGTTTTTACTAATCTTCCAAGAATTACTAGATCGTATATTCCAGCTGCTAATGCTCCAGTTCGAGTTGATGTCTCGGTAGGATAAATTATTAAGGCAAATGAGTCTAGACCACATTTGAAGCGTGGTAGACCAATTGGTTCCAAGGATAAAAATCCTCAAAAGAGAAAAGGAATAAATGATCGAGATGATCATGAGGTGAAAGAAATTTTTCAAGAAGGGGTCCGAGTCATAACACATGATGAAACCTCCGAGGAGGTTCAAATTTCTGAAAATAATGAGAATAAAGAAATTTCAATGAACTATGTCTCGACGACAAATAGGTGAAACCAAAATAATGTTGTGATTGACAACATGTTTGTCCATAATGTTGATGTTGAAATAATGCAACAATATGAAGATTTTGAGCCAAAATTTGTCGACGAATGTAGACAGAAATGATTGGCCAAAATGGAAGAACGTAATTCAAACATAATTGACTTCATTAGAAAAATGTGAAGTTTTTGGACCAATAATTTGAATACATGAAGGTATCAAACCAGTGGTGTATAAATGGGTTTTTGTGCGAAAAAAGAAATGAAGAAAGTGAAGTCGTGAGATATAAAGCCCGACTGGTTGCTCAAGGTTTTTCTCAAAGACCCGAAATTGATTACATGGAGACATATTCGCCTGTGGTGGATACAATCGCCTTCAGATATCTAATAAATCTGGCAGTTCATGAAAAACTTGAAATGCGTTTAATGGACGTTGTCACAGCCTATCTATATGGCTCATTGGACCACAACATTCTTATGAAAATTCTGAAGCATTCAACGTATCTGAAGCATACAAAGATTCAAGAGAAACTTGTTCAATAAAGCTTCAGAAATATTTATATGGATTGAAACAGTCAGGGAGGATGTGGTACAATCATCTGAGTGTATATTTGCTAAACAAAGGGTACAAAAATGATCCAATTTGTCCTTGCATTTTCATAAAATGATCGGAATCTGAGTTTGTCACAATAGTCGTGTATGTTGATGACTTGAACATTATTGGCACTCGGAAAGAGCTTTTAGGAGTTGTTGAGTGTTTGAAAAGGAAATTTGAAATGAAAGATCTTGGAAAGACAAAATTTTGTCTTGGCCTACAGATAAGAATTTTCCAAATGGAATACTTGTCCATCAATCAACAAACACAGAATTTTCTTTAGAGCAATTCTACATGGATAAATCGCATCCATTGAGTACCCCAATGGTGGTAAGATTGCTTGACGTCAATAAAGATCCATTTCGACCTCAAGAGAAAGAGGAAGAGCTTCTTGGTGATGAAACTCCATATCTTAGTGCAATCGCGGCACTAATGTACCATGCTAACAATATTCAACTAGATATCTCTTTTGTAGTGAGTTTACTGGCAAGATTCAGTTCCTCTCCAACTAAGAAGGCATTGAAATGGTGTTAAACACATATATAGATATCTTCGGGGGACTATGGACATGGGCTTATTCTATTCTGATGATTCCAAGTCAGAACTGATCGGTTAAGCAGATGCAGGATATTTATCTGATCCGCATAAAGCTCGGTCTCAAACATACTATTTGTTTACATGTGGAGGCACACCAATATCTTGGCGGTCAATGAAGTAAACGTTGGTAACCACTTCTTCAAATCATGCAAAAATAATCGCCATCCATGAAACAAGTCGATAGTGCGTCTGGTTGAGATCAATGACCCACCATATTTAGGAAATGTGTGGTTTTTCTTTGAAAAAGAATATACCGACCACAATGTACGAAGATAATGTTGCATGTATAGCTCAATTGAAAGGAGGATATATCAAAGGAGACCGAACAAAGCACATTTTACCAAAGTTTTTTTTCACACATGATCTTTAACAAAATGGTGAGATAGAAGTTCAACAGATCCGTTCAAGTGATAATCTTGCCGATTTATTCACTAAGGCATTGTCAACATCAACGTTTGAGAAGTTGAGATACAAGATTAGAATGTGTCATCTCCGAGATATCAAGTGAATCTTTCATGATGGAGAGTGAGATATGCGTTGTACCCTTTTCCTTAACCATGGTTTTGTCCTAACTTGGATTTTCCTGGTAAGATTTTTAATGAGGCAACATTTAAAGCGTATTATGAGATGTGTACTCTTTTTCCTTCACTAGACTATTTCCCACTGGTTTTTCCTAATAAGGTTTTAACGAGGTACATTATCTATGGATATCCAAGGGGGGTGTTATAAATCCATTGTATTGTGTGGATTATCCATTAGATTTATCCAACAATTTATTGAATTCATGTATGGGTGCTTCCAAGGTGATAAGAACATTTAGGGATAACTATGTATCTACTAGTTAGATGACTTTTGGGAGTGATATCTCAACACTAATAGAGATATATAGGGGCGGAGCTATAGTAGGCTTAGGGTGTCCAAGCGGACACGCTTCGTCGAAAAATTACACCGTATATATAAGTAAAATGATCTTTAATGGTTACACAAGACATTTTGGACACACTAGAAATAATAAAGTGTCTTGGCGCATTGGTTATAGTTGTCCTGCGAAAGCTTGATGACCAGCATGCATGCGGGTTTGATTCCCTTTTGCTGCACTTTTAATTACACTTAATTTATTAGTATAATATTATCTATTAAAATAATATTAAATTAGAGACCTACAACTTAAAAATTTAGGGAAAAATAAAAGTTTAGTAGTCAATTGATGTTTTAATCAATTTGATTTTTTTCTTTTCATTAATTTTTTAATAAATTAAAAGTAATTATTTAATTTAAAGTTAATAAGTAAATCCTATTTTTTTTTTTATAAAGCTACTAAAAGTGAAAAAGGCTTCATATATAATTTCTTTTTAAAAGAAAACTCGTTCGATTCTACTATTTATTTTTCATGTCTCGTTGTTAGTCCTCAGAGATTCGTGAAATCTTGAAGCATAAAAGTGATTTCATTCTAACTGAATTTTCTCAAAAAAAATTTCTTTGTTCGTTCACTTCCTATTATATAAACATGAATGTCAAAGCTAATTATTATGTAGTTTGATTTTATAATTTTTGGTATATTTTTAATTAAAATAAATTATCATTAATGTAATGTAGTTTGATTTACAAAATTTTAGTACACTTATGCGTTAAATTATTTTTATTTACCTATGCGATTCTTAGACACCCTTCATAAATTTTTTGATTTCGCCACTAGAGATATCACTCACCATTTGGAAGACACACCTCTATTTCCTTCATCTTCATTTTCTTTCTTCTCTTTATTATATTATTCTCAGCTTGATTTCATAATAATATTAGAATTCTTTTCCTTTCTGTATAAAAGGTAAAAAGTAATCAACTTTAATAGCAAAGTCAGATTATTTTTTTCCCTTTTCTGTATAAAGGGAAAAAAGTAGTCAACTTTAATTACGAAAATATTTTAAAATTCTTTCCTTTTCTGTATAAAGGGTAAAAAGTAATAAACTTAAATAGCAAAATCAGATTAAAATTATTTCCTTTTCTGTTTAAAAGGTAAACTCATAAGTCAATGACAAATTTGTATATCATCTATATAAAGTGAGGAAGCTAACTTTATTTTTTACTCATAAAATGGATTATTATCCTTACACCAAAGTTCAACTTTCATTACTTATTTTATTTGTCATCAACATTGTGATGATGACAAATGCTTCATTTTGGAATCCAGCAATTACTGAAACTTTTATCAGTGCCATCTCTCGAAGCACTCCTCTACTCGATGTTCATTGTCAATCTAAAGATGATGATCTTGGAGTTCGTACGCTTAAACCAGGAGACAAATTTGATTTCTCATTCCATCGGAATCTCTTGGACACTACTCATTTTTATTGCAAATTTACATGGGGTGCCAATACTACTACTTTTGATGTTTATTATAAACATAAGAGTCCTTGCAAGTATACTGGTGTAATTGCGACAGATCTTTATTGTACTTGGTTGATTGACGATAATGCTATATATCTTGCTCGTACTCATAATCCGTCACCTCATGACTTCGAATATGTCTCTACTTGGGAGTAAATATTAGAGATTTATTACAAATAAATTTCAATGTCTCTATAAATAAGAAGTAATTTTTTTAATACATGTTTTTCTTGTCAAGAATGACTCTCTATCAATTTGAGACGAACTTATATTGTTATTTAATGTGAAGTTGAACCTACTAAAAAATCACTATTTTCTCGTTAGAAAAATTTTCGATATACGTTTTGATATCTAATGTAGTACTACTATATCTCAATTTATATGCAACAATTTATATTTCAATAAAGTTAAATTCCTTAATATTTCACATGTTAATTTAGACATAAATCTCTAAAAATTTAAAATAAAATTTCCATATTTAGAAACTCCGTAAACAAGTATTTTAAATTACAATAACTAACAATTTTAAATATATATTATGCATACGAAATAATTATGATCAAAGAATAATTTATTTGATTCGCAAAATTCAAAACCTATTATATAAATTAAGATAGAGACGGTAGAAATTACTCAAAGAAAAAGTCTCTTTAGACAATAATGTTGATTATTCTCATAAAATTGAGTTGGTTCAATCAACTTCACTTTATTATAAGGGAAAAATGACAAATATATCCCTGAACTATCAAATGGTATGCAAATACCCTGCATCATACTTTTGGGATATTGGTGCCCCTGCTATCCAAAAACAAGAGTATATATGCCCTTCACTCTAACGGAAGACTAAATAGGAACACGTGGTACAATCTTATCCGCCGATCCAATATTTAATAAATGTCGGGTCGGTGGATAAGATTATGACACGTGTATGTCCTTTAGTATAAAGGGTATGTATGCTCTAGTTTTTTAACGGTAGGGGCACCAATGTCCAAAAGTATGATGGAGGATATCTGCATACCATTTACGATAGTTCGGGGTTATATTTATCCTTGATCCCTAATTATAAATTCTATACTCAACTTTCCTAGGTATCATAAAGTCGCTAAATAATTTTTGGTTACCAAAGTTGATTGACTTTTTTGTTTCACAAAGATTTGCTTAGTGTGATTTTAAAGAAAAAATTCATGATTCTTTTGGAAAATTTTCAGTAAAGCACAAATTTCTAACTTACATTTCAGAAATATAGTCCAAAACTCACCTTACAGATCTTTAACCTAAAACTTAATTCAATATATAATAATATACATCCAATATTCAATAACACACAAAATTTCATATGTTATTTTTTATGAAAATATTTAAAAATTTGATATACAATATTATATACTCAATATACAGTATTATACAAAATTATACGAGATATTAATACACTCATATACAATAATTTAGAATCTTCTACACTATTATATAAAAATTTGACTTCGTCTTTTTTCTTGAATTCAAGCACCAAATTCATCCAAGAATATCTCAAAAACCACACCAAATCATCCAAAATTTAGATTTCAGCTCCTCGATATGTGATCAATCTTTTGCATCAATATCCACTTGAAACAAAGCTTATTTGCCTAAATTTAATTTTCAAACTTTGAAACTTAGAACTTTAGCAATAATTGAACACCAATCCTTTGTTGGATTTATGAATATGAAAAAAAACTAAGAAGAAAATATTGTTAGCAATAGTGGAGTTACATTATTAAGTAAGGGGATAATAAATTATTTGGTAAGTCAATTGCGATGAAGATCGAAGATAAATTTTGAGATAATTTTGGAAAGAAATTTAAGATTAGAAGTCTCATATTGACAAAATATAGGAGAGATGTTGGGTATATAAGTAAGCAGACCTTACCAACTAGTGACATGTTTTAAAGTCATTCAGGCCTAGGCCCAGAGCAGATAATATCACTAGCAGGTTGGGCCGTTACAAATGGTATCAGACTTCTATTGTAAAAAAAAAGTCAGTCAACTTTGCATAAATATTACAGAAAATCGTCATAAGAAAGCAAAAAAGACATTATATATATGATACTCATGCAAAGTTGACTGACTTTTTTTGTTTCAAATAAATTTGCTTAGTGACTTCTTGTGATTCTTAGACAAAATTAAATTATGTATTTTGCTATATAAAATAGTTTAACCATATTTTTGTGATACTTAAGCAAAATTCATTAATTTTGTGTCAAAGAAAATAATGCAATGACTTTGATGCAATAAAATAAAAAATTTTGAATGATCATGAAAATCAACCCAAAAGGTCAAGAAAGTAGTCAAATTTATTTAATAACAAAATCTGATTAATTAATATCTTGTTAGTTTAGCATTACATTACTTATCCAAATTAAATTCATACTTCAATGCCAAATATATATCTATATATATATATATATATATATCATCTTTATAAGGTGAGGAAAGCAACTTTATTTTTTTACTCTTAAAATGGTTTATTATCCTTATACCAAAGTTCAACTTTCATTACTAATTTCATTTGTCATCAACATTGTGATGATGACATATGCTGTGGAGTTCAATCCAACAATTACTGAAATTTTTATCAATGGTCTCCCAGATAATACTCCTCTACTCGATGTTGGTTGTAAATCTAAAGATGACGATCTTGGAATTCATACACTTAAAGTGGGTGAAAGATTTGATTTCTCATTCCATCAGAATTTCTGGGGAAATACTCGTTTTTATTGTAATTTTGCATGGGGTCCAAAACATAATGATTTTGTTGTTTTCTATAAAGGTAAGAGCCCTTGTAGATTTAAGTTTTTCAAGTCCGATATCTATTGTTATTGGTTGATGAAGGATTCTGGTATATATTTTGCTCGTACTAAGACTCCAAATCCTTCACCTGATAACTTCAGATTTGTCTATCCGTGGTTGTAAACGATAGGAATTTAATAAATTTAAGTGTTAAATTCTAATATCTTCATAAATTATAAGTAATGTATTACTTAATTTATGTTATATTTGTGCCCAATTTTTTTTAATCTAGTCAAGAGATGCGCACACACTTTCTATTAGGATTCTAAGAAAAATATTATATTATTATTTAATGTGAAATTGAGATTGATGAATTGGTCTTTTCACCTTATTGCAAATATTAATAGGTGAAAAGACCAATTCTATTTTTGAAAGATTAATGACAGAAATATATTTTACTTTAATAAAGATAATAGTTCAATCCTCAAAAGATGCATTTTAAAATTGTGCAAATTAAAAAATGACCTCTATTATTTGATAAATAAATACACATTGAAGCTTCCTCTCGAAATATATTATTAATCACATCAATTTCAATATTCACCACCACATACCCTTTTATGAGGATATGAACGATTTTAAAATGAAAAAAATAACTAATAAACCACCATTATGATATTTTGCGTTTTGACTAATTGAATCGAAACTCGAATTAAACTGCAAATTTAATCAAATAAAAAAGTGACTATAATAAAGTTCAAATGAAAATCAAATCAATACTAATGCTAACAAAAGAAAATTTCTAACACTAAGAATGACAATAATATTGAAAATATTTGTTTGTTTTATATTGATTTAGACATTTAAAATACATAACCTAATTTTATTTTTCTTTAATGTTTAATTATGTAATTAATACTCATTTTAGCATGATTTAATATTTAAATTATGATCATTTTCATTATGCCTTATTAATTTGCAATATTTATTTTATGTGATTTAATTATGATTTTTTGTTGAATATTTTAGCATCATCACTCATATCATATTTTGTGCTATTTTCCTAAAAAACACCTTAGATAGTTATATTTTGGTAGGACTAAGGAAATATTTGGAACACAAGTTAATTATTTGTTTGTATAAATACTTTACCGAAAATATCCAAGATCGAAAAATCTAAATTTTATTAGTTTGATTTGATTTATAAATCTCTAAAAAAAAAATTGTCAAAATAAATTCCTTCTTGAATTACAAAATCAAATTCAAGTCATTCATTTTAGTCGTCAAAGTAGTATTAGATTACACTTATCTTTCTTTATGATTGGAAGGATGCAAATTAACTCAACTTTCGAAAGGATCCAAAATAAATTCAATGGCAAAGCAAATTAACTTCATTGCAAAACCATTTTTCATCTTATAAATTGACAAATTTGTTCTCTCGTGAAATATTATAATTTCTCAAAATGGCTTATTATCCTTATACCAAAATTGAATTTTTGTTACTTATTTTATGACTCATCAACATGATGCAAAAAATAAATGTCTTCGATTTAAATCCTAAAGTCATCCTTACTTTTAGGAGTGACCTCCCAAAAGATTCACATTTACTCAAAGTTCACTGTCAATCTAAAGATGATGATATTGAAGTTCGTACACTTAATCCAGGTGACCAATTTAGTTTCTCATTCCGTATAAATATCTTTGGAACCACTCTTTTTCATTGTAACTTGTTATGGGGTTCAAAGCACAATCACTTGTTCTGGTATTTTTTTAGCTCTTGAGCCTAATCCTTCACCTAGTGACTTCTATTTTCTCTATCCTTGGTTGTAAAAAAAACAAAAGACGTATTACATTTCTTGTTAATTACATCTTTATATATAAGAAGTAATTTATTTTATAGTATATTTGTACCCCGTGTAAAATCAAGTTATGCGTCTAATTCGCATTTCAAAAGTTAACTCAAAGAAGTGAGATTGCTCAAATCTTATAAAAAAATTCAAGACTCCCTTCATTCATCGATATGGACATTCCATTCATTACCCCCACACAAAGTAAAAGAAATGAAAAAAATTATCGAGATTAAATGAGTCTCCATGAAAAGCTAACACGGAAAACCTTATTCTTGCGAGGGAAAAATAATTTTCTAATTCTTTAAAAAAAAATAGTTTTATATCTTTTATTTACAAAAATCTTAATTTTTACACAATTATGAGCGTAGGAAAATGGAGTTTTTCTGCATTAGATGATGACTATGGTTAGTAAAACCCTCTACATCTCCAAAGAATTTTTAGATTGTGAACAAAAAGAATTCATCCGCTTTGTGAATATTTTCAACGATCGATAAAGTGAGTCGTGGTTGCTACAAATCCACTTCCCCTTCAAAACACTATCAAATGCTTAATAATTAATTAAAAATCCTCCACATCGTTTAATCTCGCTCGGTTATCTATAGATTGCGATTTGTGAATATATAAATGTTAAATTTGAGATTAAATGAGCATCAACAATAAATGTGTAGTTTAAACTTCAAATAAGAATTAGGCAAAAAGAAATATATAGATAGATTTCATAGTATGAAAGTAGAATTACAACTAATTGGATTATATAGTTGTAAATAATTTTAGTGGACGATAAATGATTTGTTGCATAGAGATTATTGGTTAATTAGTACACGATCACACACAAAGTAAATTAGAGAAGAAAAATAACAGAAGAATTTAATGAGTTTATAGGAGTTTTTTTTTTTTTTTTTTTATCCCAATAAGTTTGTTTTATGATTTCTTGTTGGGCCAAGGTTGATTTTGGAAAACTCAAATTTGGGCCAATATCAAAGAAGGCTCAAAGCTTCTGATTTTAATTTTGATTATCAACAATGAAAAAATAGGGGTGGGGGGGTGGGGGGGGTGGGGGGGGTGGGGGGAGCATATAAATTTATGAATTATTCATTGATTTTTTTCTCCTAAGATTTCTTCGTGATTCATGGGTGTCATAATAGCGTATTTTTCGAATTAGGATGATATGAACCTCCTTATGATTTATTTGATCTCCATTAATCTTTGTGAATATTTTATGAACTTGTGGAATTTTTGAAATGCCTCTTCAAAGAAATATATTACCGCTTATATAGGCATGAAGTAAAGTTTAGGGTGAAATAGCGTTCAAGAACCCTAGGTGGCATTGAACATGTATTGTAAAATTCCAAATGGAATTGAATATATCGTGTAAAGTCCCATAAAATTTCGATATGTTCCTGATCCCATTAAACTCTTCATTGACTACCAAATAAGTAACATAAATTTAGTTGTTAAGCAATCACATTAATAACCTCATGGATCAAGAATTTTTAAAATAATTTCGACATTTTAATAAATTTGAATCTTCAAATTAATTATAAAAAAAAACACTCTAACTTCTCAACTCCTCTATAGCCACATTAGATCTCTAATTGACTTTAGAGTCAAATTGAACACTGACCATGTTTAGAATCAATTAATGTTTAGTGATAACTTGAAAATTATTGAATATTAATTATTAATTAAATTAATACGCATGGTTAGCTATGACTTCATTAAGTCATTAGCCAACACCAAGTGGCATTTGTTGGCTTTGACTCATCTCCAATAATAATTTACTAACTTATTTGTTGTTTATGGGCAACTTATAATATAATAATAATAATAATAATAATAATATAATTATTATTATTTTGTTTTATTATACTATGTTGTAGACGTGTACAATTGGCTTTTTTGGTTAAATTAAGAGT